>JARSSU010007751.1:0-22414 GCA_029619165.1 Eurosta solidaginis
ACTGTTAATCGAATATCTTGATCTGGATGGGTACTCGTAAATCGAACTCGGCGGCCTGTATAGTTAGTGTGGAGGTTCATGTATTGTGTGCTCTTTTACAGATGGAACTAGTGTCGGATCAGCATAACGAGCTACCCTTTTGTCGAAAGTGGATAGGGTTATGATTGGTCACCTACCAATGGCAGAATACGCGGTGGCTGCCAATATACTGGAAACCCTTTCTGCTGAAGATGCATGATGAACGAGGAGCTTGATTCATCGAATTCTTTATTTTCGGGTACTCAGAACTGGCCGAAAGTTCTTCGTGGTCGGCTTTTTCTTAACTCGTTGTAAAGGAAAGAAGAGGTAATAGAAAAAGTTGGCAAGAGGGGGGAAGAAAAAATAGGCAGGGCGATGGAGAGAGGGAAAGGGAGAGGAGCAAAAAGAATAGAGCTAAAATCAAAATTGATAGTGAAAAAAAGGAAGAGGGACTGTAAAAGTAGGATTTAGAGTAAGAATGAGGGGAGAGAGAACAAATTTTTAAATTTTTTTAGGTTACGGGTAAGAGTGGGAGATGGAGTAGAGTAGAGCAAGAGGTATGAATAAATAAATGTAAGGCGCGATAACCTCGAAGAGATTTTAGGCCGAGCTTCTCTTCCAATTTGCGTCGTGCTCCCTTTGATTTTTCCTACAACTTGGCTGGACGGAAGCTACATCGTTTATGCCGACTCCGAACGGCATCTGCAAGGCAATGTTATAGTATAAGTTATAGAGCTTAAGTAAGAGTAGGAAGTAGGGGTAAGAGTAAGACGAAGAGTATGAGTGAGAGTTAGTATGAGAAAGAAGAATAGTAAAAGTGAGGATAAGAGCAAGGGAAAGAATAAGAGGTCGGTATGCTGGCCAACATACAATATGCTATTTATGAGAACATATCGACTGCTGAGTAGAATATCACTCTATCTTGGCTGTCATTTCGAAATGCGCTATCTCAGAAAATGTTTGAATACTCCCTACCTCAGACTTTGTTTCAAGAATGCCTTGCCCCAGAATTCGGTTGAAAAACGCCCTCTCTGAGCCATGATACAAAAAATGGAGGTAGTTCCATTTAGTGTGACGTTAGCCACTTGACTTTTGTGGGGACAATGACAATTTCATCAACAACAAGCTACCAGATTGAACAATGTAAGAATTTTTCTAATTTTGATAGATTTCATATTAACGGATACGACTTAATTACTTTCATAGTTATTTTAAATAAAAAGGAAAACGAAATGAGTCGCATGCGTTGAAATATTTTAATACGAAATATCGGCCTAGAAAAGATGGTTTTTAATAAGTTCTTCGAGCTCCCGAAAATTGCGTTTGATTTTCCCGAAAATTGCCCAGATTTTGTTGGGCTCTTTTTCTTCATTTAGGTACAGAATAATTATTTTGTTTGCGACGGCAACACTGGCTATGACTCCTAACCAATGGGAAGCGTGCGAGCGCTTACTAATGATACCGTTAATGGCATTTTATTGCCACCACTAAAGCTAACCACAACAAAAACAAAAGCAATACACATTTTATTAGAAACAGAGTGCAGTGGCCCACACCGTTACTTCTGGTTCTAAGTTCATACATTCAGCAACTTGCTGCGGTCAGTCACACGCTTGCACACGCCACAACACTTTTAATAGCCGGTTTTGGGAAATTTTAACAAAAAACCATTCGTTGGCAGCGCTAGTTAGTTGTTTTTCCACTTTTTCTTTTAGGTAAATGCAAGTGCACAGTTTTTTATTTTTTATTTTTTTCTTGTTTAAATATTTTGTTTGGTGCTTACTAATCAAAAATGGTTTAGTTTCTAGATATTTACAAAAAGATTTTTTCCTTTTTTCTGTTCTGTTTGTAGTTGTTATTGCCCATGGCGGCTAATTGGTTAAAATGCGGTTGCAAATTTATACAACGTAGGTGCCAGCATATATTTGGTAATGATATATGTATGTACTTATGTATGATTTACTTACAAAACCGAATAAATATTTTTATTTGGTCTGCCTTTTCTTTGTTAAATCGAGTTACTTCATATCTTTTTTTGGTTTTATTTTCCGTTTTGTGGCGTGGCACATTCAAAAATTGACTGATTTACGTCTTTGTCCTTGATTTTATTTACAAAATTTTTGAGGTAATAGACACGTTTCGGTCAACAGATAACAATGTGATTTTATTTGGTTAAATGCATGCAACTAAAAATAATAATTAGTATTTGAAAGCTACCAATTAAATTTTCGTTCATAATGGAATAATATTTAAAAGGAATTACTGCCCTGTCCCGGCTGCAGTTTGGATATCGTCCTATCTGCGAAAATTTTTTTTAATTGTCCGGTCCGTGAGGACCTTACATAGAATGAATGAATCCATAGTGTTGCCTGAAGTTTGTTTAACGACCAAACTGAAAACCCCTATCAAAACCAATCAAATGCTAGAAGCTTTCTGGGACCAATGCCACTTGGTACTCCTAGATCTGACAACTGTATCAGTGTATTGCCTTAGAAGCGAAGAGCGTTAGCACAAAATATGCTCGATCGTTTCCTCCTCCAACCTGCACATCTCACATCTGCTATAACCGACCAAGCCTAATTTAAAATCATGTGACACCGGAAGGCGGAATACACGTCATGAGTCCACAGTCCAATCTTTTCAATGATAGGAGTAACTTTGCTAATCTAATGCTCTTTACAACCCCGCGCTTCGATCCACGCTTTTCGCGCTTGGTAGATCATGTGCAACTTTTGTCTGTCTAGTCTCGCTAAATCTAATTGGGATTCGAAGGATATGCTATTTTAATTTAGCTTATCCGCTTTGTCATTCCCATCTATGTATTTCCATATGCCCTGGCAACCAAAACAGATGTATGCTTCTCCCTATCCCTATTCTTTCCAGGGACTGCTTTTAAATATTATGCTGTGTGAAATTATTGTCTTAATCACTGCTTTGCTGTCAATATGAAAGTTGACGTCGCTGCAGTTTAACTATTTTCTGCCAGTGTTTATACTTCTTTGGCTAAGCCTACTACTCCCGCCTAAAAAAACACAATCGCGATCTCTGTAGGATCTTTTTATTTCTGAATCAGCACAGTGTATGCGTGTATCGCCTCGTCTGCCATTTCGCCACTCTTGCGTATATCTTTGCCTCTAAAAGCCATACAGTCTGCGCTGAAGCTGATCCGAAGCACAGAGCATCGTTAGAGTTCTTAGCGCTATGTTTTTTGCCATCAGGTCTACAGTTGGAATGTGCAGAATGGCATGCAGTGCAGCTGTCGGGGTTGCTTTCAGGGCTCTCAAAATACCTCCTCTAATTTTTTGAGGTAGGATCTTTTTTGTGTGGCTGTCCACCAAACAAGCACTTCATAATATATTATAGGCTTTACAATCGCTGTAAATACCCAATGCGAGAGAGAGAGAGGATAGACCCCCGGTTGAGCTTCCACGACAACCTACTGCTTAGAATGATTCCTAGATATTTTGTGCAAGGTTTCTGTTGCATTGTTACCTCTCCTAGCTTTCCAATTTTTGGCTTTGTACCTCTTAGCAAACAAAGCTGTATTCGTTCTATCCTCGTTTGGGGGTTAAAACGACATTAGATTATCTAGATCCCGAAGCGCCCGAACCATCAAAGAACTAATAGTTGGAAGGCATTTACTAATTATGACAATTGCAATGTCATATGCGTACGCCATAAGTTTGACTTGTCCCTCATCGAACCGCCTGAGCAGTTGGTTGATGACCAGCGTCCACAACAGAGGTGATATCCATTCATGTGCAAACTCCTTTTGGTGGATATCCAGATCCTGGCATCTTAGCGGCTTAAAATGTGTCATAGGCTGCAACTTAGTCCTTGTTTGATGCAATTTGTTCAAGTTCTATTTAATTCTCAACAGTGTTCTTTTGAAAGATACCGTTGAGTGTAAGGCCTGTAGGTCATATAAAGTAAAACTTACATAAGGAATTATTATAAGCCATAAGGTAGAATATAAAAACTCTATTATAAGGCTTACAGACCAACAAAAATAAGGCTTACTTACATAAGGCCTTATTAAAGGAAATTGCTGTATTGGGACCTTTTATATAAGGTTTATATACAACCCTCCCAAAATCAGGCTTACATAAGCTGTTATAATAACGAGGTTGAATGAGGATTGGTGTACCATAGTGTATTGCACATACAAAATTGCTAGGACTTATAATAAGACACCATCTGACTTCAAATTCCGTTATTCATATTCATAGTAACCTATTTCAAAACTTTATTTAACCGGGGGTCACACATCGGCAGTGGTTCGGCCAGTACAGAAAGTGTTATGAAAATATTCCGTCCAAAAATTCATTTGCCAGATATCGTTTGGAGTCGGTGTAAAACACAAACTTGAAAAATAGGTCCTCAGACAGGCGTGGAGTGTAGAGTTTACATATTTCATGGGTTCTTTAAAAGGACAGAAAGTAGATTTCCTTATTGAAAATAGTTATATCGGTGTTCTTATTTTGCAAGTAAATAAAATAATAAAAAAACAAGTAAGGACGGGACTGTCTTCGGCTGTGCCGAAGACTTCATACCTTTCATGAATGGGGCTGAACAATAATCTTATCCCTTTCGTAATCTCCAAATAACCGGATGTATAAGATAAGAAATATATAGTGAACAGATGTACATACCTAAACGATTTTTAAGATAAATATAATATAAAAAATGCCAAAAAAACCCCTTATCTGAACGATCGGTTGTATGGGATATATACTATGTATAGCTCCGATCAAAGTGATTTTTTCAGAAAATCTTCTATTGTATATTAAAATATATATCACCGAGTTTCACGTTTATACTTTCTAAATTAAGGGAGAAATGGCCAAAAAAAATCTTTCTATCTGAACGATCGGTTGTATGGGATATAACTATATATAGCTCCGATCAAAGTGATTTTTTCAGGATATCTTCTATGATATATTAGAATACATATCACCGAGTTTCACGTTTATACTTTCTAAATTGCGGCAGGAATGACCAAAATCGTCTTATCTGAACGATCGGTTGTATGGGAGATATATGTTATAGTGGTCCGATCCTATCGTATCCGACAAATGTCTAATATAATACAAAAATACGCCCTTGTGCCAAATTTCATTGAGATATCTCAAAATTTGAGGGACTGGTTTGCGTTCAAACAGACAGACGGACGGACAGACGGACATGGCTATATCAACTCAGTTCGTCGCCCTGATCAATTCGGTATACTTAATGGTGAGTCTATCTTCTATATTTCTCAACATTACAAACATCGGACCAAAGTTAATATACCATTTCATGTTCATGAAAGGTATAAAAAATGTTTTAAGTTAAACGGTTTTATTGAAAACAATACTTACATGAAGTAATAATAATACTAAAAGCTAGAAAATAATTAGGTAGGTCCTATATACTAGTCATCACACTCCTTATCAATCTAGGGCGTTGATCAGACTATTAAATAAAAGCGTTGAGCGCGGGAAATTTCTAAAAATGTGAGGCGTAGCATAACCTTATTAAGGTTCAGTTGGTCTTATATATAACTGTCAATAGAAATTTGACGCGTCCAATGTTTTTATTTAATTGTCTGATAAACGCCCTAGATTGATGAGGAGTGTGATTACTAGTATCTAGGACCTACCTAATTATTTTCTAGCTTTTAGTATTATTATTACTTCATGTAAGTATTGTTTTCAATAAACCCGTTTAACTTAAACATTTTTTTTATTATTTTATTTTCAAGTTTTTAGTCCTTATTTAATTGCCTATTATTTCTTATTCTATTTAGTTCATTTAGTGACTCGTTATTACAAGGACTCTTTCCCGACAATTTGTTTCAATCTAAGTCCTCAATACATTATCCTTTCAAAGACTTTACTAGACTCTGCGCCACGTATGCTTCTCCCTCCTTGGACTCCAAAATATTTTGATGTCTCTTCTACCGGACTGTATATAATATTTGTTCCAAATATGAGCCAAATCGGACATCATATGTCGCTTTATATTCATGTATGTATTATGTGTTCCGAATATGGACAAGATCGGACCACAAATACGATTTTTTTTGAATACCTCAATCCTTGCGCGCCTAGCGGCGATTTCTTTTCATAGGTCGCTTTCTACTCATGTATGTATTATGTGTTCCATATATGAAACAAATCGGACCACAAATACGATTTTTTGAAACATTATTATTGCATTGTCATCTGGTTCTGAACTACATTCCAAGTTTCAAGATTGTAGCTTATCGGGAAATTACTTAAATTTCAATTACAAAATTCGTGCCGGCCAGGCTGTCAAGTCAAGCTAAATAAAACCGTTTAATAAAAACCATTTACCTCAAACATATTACGAAAACTTATAGACTATAGTGGAGTTTTATTTATCATGTATTTCTTTTAAATTAAAACACAGATAGCATCTGCTAACTATTTTTGTATTTTTTATGAAATTGGAGTAATAATTAATTTAAATTTTTTATTCTGTTATTTCCTTTATGAAAAAAAAATCAATAAAACGTATAGAACGTTGCCTCAAACTTTTAGCTTTTTTTCTTAGCCTTAAAAATTTTTATTTAGCATTTCTTAGCATTTTTTTGTTGTTAATTCTAGCCTTTTTTTTTGAAAAAGTTCCGGCAATACTGGTATAGACGTCGACCTGTAACAATTTTATTACATTTAGATATATTAACCTGCATTATGCATGCACACAAAATGATTCATACGTAGAGAGTACTTGGATAGTCCAACTGTAATAGGATTTCCAATTGCATACTTAAATTAATGCATAAATGTATTAAATAAACATTACCAGACAAATGATTGTAAAATTTTACTTTTAGCAATTGAAATTATTAACTAATAGAATTTCATTAGTCATTGTCGTTGCACTTGAAATAATTGTCTGGGAAATCCAAAAGAAAAAATCACGAATGAATTGCAAGTAATTTTGCATTTCCGTTTAGCGATTATTGTGAATGAATTGGGGTGTGGTGCATTGAATTTTATGTACTGCACTAAATTCGTATTAAGTATTACCATAGCGTTATTTTATTGCTATTACAATTACAGTTATGCTAAATTATTAGCACACAAATACCAGTTCTACAAGTCATGATCT
The DNA here is from genome assembly GCA_029619165.1 of Eurosta solidaginis. Taxonomy (NCBI): domain Eukaryota; kingdom Metazoa; phylum Arthropoda; class Insecta; order Diptera; family Tephritidae; genus Eurosta; species Eurosta solidaginis. Next base: position 7,138 of record JARSSU010007751.1, read on the forward strand.
TTAACTGACCTATAGAATTTGCACAATCACCAGAAAACACTGACACTGACATAAGAAACAACTAAATAAATTGCGACAATCAAGAACAAAAAAAAACCAATTTTAAAAATTGTTTGCTAGAATACTTAAATTGGAACATTACTAATATAAATATAAATTTGTATATCATTAATGAATTAGTTAAGGTTGTAATCAAAGTTAACTGTCATAAAGTGTCAACATTTACCGTTTCATGCACCGTTCGTGCAGCGCTTAACTGGCAGAGATAAGCTGAGTGTCAAAAGCGCAAAACGAATTCGTTGATCAAAGTAATCGTTTAAAATTGAGTGCGCACTTTGATTTTTTTTACAAAATATTTATGTTTAAAAATAAAATGTCACAAATGCAGTAAACGAGCAAAATTATTATTATTAAAAATATTTTTGTAGCTAGAGTTATTTAAAGTTCTACCCGCACTGCACCAGGTAATTAAACAAACTGGGCGAACGAGTTTAAGCCTAGCGCCGATTTTGGTAGAATTATTGGTTTTTGGCATATTTGTTTGTTAAAAAATTTTTTTTTATTTAAATTCATATATCGCGTGTGAATGGTCGTGTTTAATATGCTCTAATTACGGAATTTTGCATGAAAAGGGGGCTGGCTTGAAAAATAATACAAATAAATTTGACTCAAAAAATTCCAAAACACAAAAAACAGTAAGGAAGCTCAGTTCGGGTGTAACCGAACATTACATACTCAGCTGAGAGCTTTGGAGACAAAATTGTCTTTTTCATAGATACATACAAATGGTAATACTAAAAAGTGGAGCAACTTGCCTTTGCTATCTTTCTTCAGCTATCAATTCGTTTTATTTGAATATTTTTTTTAAATATGAAAATTTGGTTAAATTTGAACGCATTTCTTTCTTAATTTTTTTTTAATCACCCTAATATTTTCGAAGCGCTCTTAATTAGGAGTCCGATAAGAGTCCGAAATTGTAGACCAAGGGTGACGTTTTCTTGGAACGATTTTCCTTCATCCTTTGTCAAATAAGGGAAAATCACCGTGTAGGAAAATGAACCTAGGGTAACGCTGGAATGTGTTTGTATGACATGGGTAACAAATTAAAGGTATTAATGAGGGTTTTTAAAAGGGAGTGGCCCTTAGTTGTATATGTGAAGGCGTTTTCGAGATATCGACCAAAATGTGGACCAGGGTGACCCAGAACATCATCTGTTATTTATATATGTAATACCACGAACAGTATTCCTGCTATTATTCCAAGGGCTTTTGCTTTCGCCCTACAGAACTTTTTCATTTTCTTCTACTTAATATGGTAGGTGTCACACCATTTTACAAAGTTTTTTCTAAAGTTATATATTTGCGTTAAAAAACCAATCCAATTACCATGTTTCATCCCTTTTTTCGTATTTGGTATAGAATTATGCATTTTTTTCATTTTTCGAAATTTTGGATATGGAAAAAGTGGGCGTGGTCATAGTCGGATTTCGCTAATTTTTAATACCAAGATAACGTGAGTTCAGATAAGTACGTGAGCTAAGTTTAGTAAAGACATATCGATTTTTGCTCAAGTTATCGTGTTAACGGCCGGAAGGACAGATTGTCCTGTATAAAAAACTGGGCGTGGCTTCAACCGATTTCGTCCATTTCCACAAAAAACAGTTATCGTCATAGAAGCTACGTCCTTACCAAATTTCAAAAGGATTGGTAAATTTTTGTTCGAATTATGGCATTGTAAGTATTCTAGACAAATTAAATTAAAAAGGGCGGAGCCACGCCCATTTTGAAATTTTCTTTTATTTTGTATTTTGTTGCACCATACATCAGCTGCTCGAAATCACGTCCATTCCGACAGCACACTAATTATCAATAGTTACGTTGGGCGGGTGGCTTGGAATCACGTCCTTTCCAACCTCCCATACATCGCAGCCCTACTCATTGTGTGCTAAATATACATCAGCTGCTCGAAATCACGTCCATTCCGACAGCACTAATAATCAATTCCGTTGCTCGGCATCACAGTCCATCCCGACAACTGATTTAATAATATATATACATATTTTATAATATAATTTTGCTCACTATGTATATCCGTAATTATACTTAGTCTGATTAATTGTTAAATTTGTAGACTAATAAATAAATAAATAAATAATAAGTAAATATCATTACTGTAGTTGAATGTTGACATAATTTACTTATATACTGTAAAGGTATTCAATTTTTTGTTAAAATTGTACTTTTAAATTTTGCTAATTTCTATTTAGCACACATATGGTAATAAGAGTAACGTTCCGGCCAAATTTCATCACGCTATCTTCAAAGACTGCCAAATTACAGCTTGCAAAACTTTAAAATTACCTTCTTTTAAAAGTGGGCGGTGCCACGCCCATTGTTCAAAATTTTAATAATTTTCTATTCTGCGTCATAGGTCAACCCACCTACCAAGTCTCATCGCTTTATCCGTCTTTGGTAATGAATTGCCGCACTTTTTCGGTTTTTCGAAATTTTCGATATCGAAAAAGTGGGCGTAGTTATAGCCCGATTTCGTTCATTTTAAATAGCGAACTGAGATGAGTGCCCAGGAACTTAAATACCAAATTTCATTAAGATACCTCAAAATTTACACAAGTTATCTTGTTAACGGACAGACAGACGGACGGACGATTCCTAAATGCTAAATTAATTTCTTTTTTCGCCCAGATCATTTTGATATATAGAAGTCTATATCTATCTCGATTAGTGTATGCCGATACGGGGTACCGTTATGCGAACAAATTATGCTCAGCTGAGTATACAAATGGTATAGAATTCAAATATACATTTATCAGTACATATATGTATTTAGCATAACTTGATAAGTGTTATTTAATAAAAATTACAACAATAGTATCAAAAGTATAACAATAGTCGCAAAAATGCAAAACAAACGTTGACATATTTTTTAGTAAAAATTTAGGCCGGATGGAAAGCGTGTTGACGCATTCATGCGTGCATCACAAACGAGCCCTCACTTTAAAGTGCAGTAAAAACAAGTAAGGAAGGTTAAGTTCGGGTGTAACCGAACATTACATACTCAGTTGAGAGCTATGGTGACAACATAAGGGAAAATAACCATGTAGGAAAATGAACCGAGGGAAACCCTGGAATGTGTTTGTATGACATGTGTATCAAATGAAAGGATTAAAGAGTATTTTATGAGGGAGTGGGCCATAGTTCTATAGGTGGACGCCATTTAGGGATATAGCCATAAAGGTGGATCAGGGTTGACTCTAGAATGCGTTTGTACGATATGGGTATCAAATGAAAGGTATTAATGAGTATTTTAAAAGGCGTGGACCTAAGTACTATAGATGGACGCCTTTTCGAGGTATCGCCGTAAAGATGGACCAGGGGTGACTCTAGAATGCGTTTGTACGATATGGGTATCAAATGAAAGGTGTTAATGAGCATTTTAAAAGGGAGTAATCCTTAGTTCCATAGGTGGACGCCGTTTCGAGATATCGCCATAAAGGTGGACCAGGGGTGACCCTAGAATTTGTTTGCACAATATGGGCATCAAACGAAAGGTGTTAATGAGTATTTTAAAAGGGAGTGGGCCTTAGTTCTATAGGTGGACGCCTTTTCGAGATATCGCCATAAAGGTGGGACCAGGGGTGACTCTAGACTTTGTTTGTACGATATGGGTATCAAATGAAAGGTGTTAATGAGTATTTTTAAAAGGGAGTGGGCCTTCGTTTTATAGGTGTTCGCCTTTTCGAGATATCGCCATAAAGGTGGACCAGGGGTGACTTTAGAATTTGTTTGTATGATATGGGTATCAAATGAAAGGTGTTAATGATTATTTTAAAAGGGCGTGGGGCTTAGTTCTATAGGTGGACCCCTTTTCGAGATATCGCCATAAAGGTGGACCAGGGGTGACTCTAGAATTCGTTTGTGCAATATGGGTATCAAACGAAAGGAGTTAATGAGTATTTTAAGAGGGAGTGGGCCTTAGTTCTATAGGTGGACGCCTTTTCGAGATATCGCCATAAAGATGGACCAGGTGTGACTCTAGAATGCGTTTGTACGATATGGGTATCAAATGAAAGGTGTTAATGAGTATTTTTAAAAGGGAGTGGGCCTTCGTTTTATAGGTGTCGCCTTTTCGAGATATCGCCATAAAGGTGGACCAGGGGTGACTCTAGAATTTGTTTGTACGATATGGGTATCAAATGAAAGGTGTTAATGAGTATTTTAAAAGGGAGTATCCTTAGTTCCATAGGTGGACGCCGTTTCGAGATATCGCCATAAAGGTGGACCAGGGGTGACCCTAGAATTCGTTTGTGCAATATGGGTATCAAACGAAAGGAGTTAATGAGTATTTTAAGAGGGAGTGGGCCTTTCTGGACCAGGGGTGACTCTAGACTTTGTTTGTACGATATGGGTATCAAATGAAAGGTGTTAATGAGTATTTTTAAAAGGGAGTGGGCCTTCGTTCTATAGGTGTTCGCCTTTTCGAAATATCGCCATAAAGGTGGACCAGGGGTGACTCTAGAATGAGTTTGTACGATATGGGTATCAAATTAAAGGTATTAATGAGAGTTTTAAAAGGGAGTGGTGGTAGTTGTATATGTGAAGGCGTTTTCCAGATATCGACCAAAATGTGGACCAGGGTGACCCAGAACATCATCTGTTGGATACCGCTAATTTATTTATATATGTAATACCTGCCAAGATTTTAAGGGTTTTTTATTTCGCCCTGCAGAACTTTTTCATTTTCTTCTACTTAATATGGTAGGTGTCACAACCATTTTATAAAGTTTTTTCTAAAGTTATATTTCGCGTCAATAAAACAATCCAATTACCTTACCATATTTCATCCCTTTTTTCGTATTTGGTATAGAATTATGGCATTTTTTTCATTTTTCGTAATTTTCGATATCGAAAAAGTGGGCGTGGTCATAGTCGGATTTCGTTCATTTTTCATACCAAGATAAAGTGAGTTCAGATAAGTACGTGAACTGAGTTTAGTAAAGATATATCGATTTTTGCTCAAGTTATCGTGTTAACGGCCATGCGGAAGGACAGACGGACGACTGTGTATAAAAACTGGGCGTGGCATCAACCGATTTCGCCCATTTTCACAGAAAACAGTTAACGCCATAAAATCTATGCCCCTACCAAATTTCAAAAGGATTGGTTAATTTTTGTTCGACTTATGGCGTTAAAAGTATCCTAGACAAATTAAATGAAAAAGGGCGGAGCCACGCCCATTTTTAAATTTTCTTTTATTTTTGTATTTTGTTGCACCATATCATTACTGGAGTTGAATCTTGACATAATTTACTTATATACTGTAAAGATATTAAATTTTTTGTTAAAATTTTACTTTTAAAAAAATTTTTTTTTAAAAGTGGGCGTGGTCCTTCTCCGATTTTGCTAATTTTTATTAAGCGTACATATAGTAATAAGAGTAACGTTCCTGCCAAATTTCATCATGATATCTTCAACGACTGCCAAATTACAGCTTGCAAAATTTTAAATTACCTTCTTTTAAAAGTGGGCGGTGCCACGCCCATTGTCCAAAATTTTACTAATTTTCTATTTTGCGTCATAAGTTCAACTCATCTACCAAGTTTCGTCGCTTTATCGGTCTTTTGTAATGAATTATCGCACTTTTTCGGTTTTTCGAAATTTTCGATATCGAAAAAGTGGGCGTGGTTATAGTCCGATATCGTTCATTTTAAATAGCGATCTGAGATGAGTGCTCAGGAACCTACATACCAAATTTCATCAAGATACCTCAAAATTTACTCAAGTTATCGTGTTAACGGACGGACGGACGGACGGACATGGCTCAATCAAATTTTTTTTCGATCCTGATTATTTTGATATATGGAAGTCTATATCTATCTCGATTCCTTTATATATGTACAACCAACCGTTATCCAATCAAACTTAATATACTCTGTGAGCTCTGCTCAACTGAGTATAAAAATGCATGTCAAATTTTGGCACGCATGAAAAATACAAAAAAGTGACAGCATAAAATGAGTGCCAAAAGTAGAAAATAAAAGGTGCCCCAAAGCTACAATAATCTGATTTACAGTTTGGTTTGCTCACTGCCCTTATTTTACGCTTTACCGTCACTATACACTACCGTCCATATCGAAAAGGCAGTAAAGTGAAAAAAGTTATTTCGAAGAAAATTGAACTTTTATTTGAGAAATTTAAGGCCTTGTTTCATCTTTCACTGCTTGTTTTAAATGAGTATTAGTGGTTAGTAGTTAATTAGTAAATTGTAATCGCATAAATTTATTCGCATTCGAATTCCTCAAAGGCAGTAAGTGCATTTTACTGCCTTTTTGCTATGGACGGCAGTTTACCTCGGTGATGTAGTTGAGGCCCACTTCATTTAGTTATATCCCAATAAAGAACTAATTAAACATCTTCAAAGCATTTAAGTGACTGGAAGCAATGAACATTTTTCTTTCGTTTATTTCATTAACTATTGAGTGCGCTTGTAATTCTCAACTACTTAGTGAAATATACTAAAGGCATTGTCTAAAATGTTTATTCCAAAGCTCGTTTTTTCAAAGCAAAATGCGGTGATCGAACACGCAATACTTCAGAGCCTAAGTGCTCACTCCAATAATAATAATAATACCCAACGGATTAATACCCTCCAAAGCCCGCCCGACCGGCGCGAGGGGCGCATACGCATGACGCACGGATTTGTTTTTGTTTTTGCCGAGTTGTTGATAGGCGGAGGTTTGTTAAGCGTTGAGGTCTAAAACTGCTCAGCTACAGAATAAAAATCATCAGCTGAGTACTATACATAACAGTTAGAAATTACATAACAGTTAGAAATTATACTTATACATACTACATTGTTAAATTAGAGAACATGTTTAGTTTATTCAATTGTGTTACGAGTTAAGATAGGATAAGACAGTTTTCTTTATGGTAAAAAGTGAATCCGTTTATATCAAATGAATTAGAATGGGTGTTAAAATCATGACACAAACACCGAAAAGGTTTATTCAATTCGAAGTTAGTTCTACACTGCCTCAAAAGAAGAGGTTTGTAATGTCATGACACTCGTGATGGGACGTTAAAGTTTACTTCGTTTGAAATAATGGGACTAGAAATCAATCCATTCAGGAGCTTAGTCATAAATATAACGCCTAGCATTTCTCTACGACTTGCAAGAGTTGGAAGATTGATAAGTTTCAACCGACTAGTATAAAGGGGAAGATTATACGCAGGTTCCCACTGAAAAATTCCTTAAAGAAATAGTAGAAATTGCTTTTGTATTGATTCAAGTATATCTGCATGAACTCGATATTGTGGATTCCAGACTATTGATCCGTATTATAGTATCGGTCTAACTAAAGTGATGAAAAGCGCTTTAGTTACATAAGGGGTCACTAAATTCTTTAGACCATCATTTCACGAATGATAGAACACCTCTAGCCTTATTGACAGTAACATTATTATAAAGGTTGAAACTTAGTTTAGCATCTATCGTGACTCCCAAGTCCACAAAATCGTTTACTGATAGAAGACAAAAATTATTAATTACGTAAGAGGCTGCTGGCAAAGATCTTCGAGAGAGGGACATGAATTTGCATTTATTGAGGTTCAGCGGCATTAAATTTAAGTTGCACCAATTAACTGGGCAGTTTAAATCCGCTTGAAGCAAGGGACGTTCTTCGATAGACGCATAAGACTAAAAAGTTTTACATCATCAGCATACATTAAGATTTGGGAATATTTTAAAGTGGTACAGATATCATTAATAAATAGCAAGAACAGAATTGGACCAAGGTGACTGCCCTGACGCCAGAGGGAACATGGATGACATTTGAAAGAGTATTTTTAAAAATAACTTTTTGCGTTCGACCGCAGAGATACGAGATCCACTGGGTGAGACCAGGTTGGAAGTCAAGCCGATCCAACTTGTAGATAAGTAAGGAGTGGGATACTTTGTCAAATGCTTTACTGAAATCAGTATAAATAACATCGGTGTGAAGATTTTCTCAAATCCATTAGAAACTTGAGCTGTGAATTCAAGTAGATTTGTAATGGTAGATTTACCTTTACACAATCCGTGTTCCAGTTCTGCAATCAAAGTAGAAATGGAAAATGTTAGCTCATTAGTAACGATAGCTTCATACAACTTTGGGATGGCCGACAACTTTGCTATTCCTCGATAGTTTTCTAAACACGACCTACTACCACTTTTTTGCAGGGGTATGAGAAAAGATTCCTTCCAAGCAGAAGGAAAAATGCCACGTTTTAGGGACAGATTAAATAAATCAATTAGAGGCTGATAAATGTGTTCAGCGCATTTTTTAAGAAAACAAGTGGGAATTAAATCAGGACCGTACTTGTAAGATTCCTTCAAAGACGTTAAATATGAAAAAACTTGATCAGGATATATTGCTGGAATATTAGTTGTGTTAATTGAGTTAATTTGAAATGGATATTCATTTGAAAAAGAATTAAATTCAGTGGAATAGTTGGACTTGAAAAATTGTGTTAAGAAGTTAGCAATATCTTGATCGTCGCTAGACAAATCATCCTGGTATTTTAAAGCAGAGGGAAACCCTTTAACCCTACGTTTAGAGTTCACGAAATCATAGAAGGCTTTCGGATTGCAAGTTATTTTCCTTTTCATCTTGCAGATGTACGTATTATAGCACTTTTGTTTAATTCAAAATATTTATGACGCAAAATAGAGTACTGCAGGTAACCGGAGTGAGAGCACGAACCTTTGAATGTACTAAAGAAGCGCGATTTTCGGGTTTTTTAAAGACCCCAGCTTTTTAGTGAACCATATTTGGATTGCTTCGGTAGACACACGTTTTCGCTTAGGTACATGTTTTTCCAAAATACTGTAAATGGTGGAATAAAAATCAGAAACATTTTTGTCAATATCTACACCGTATTTGGGCCAAGCTACTATAGATAAAGTTTGATTAAGCGTCCTAAAATTAGCCTTCGCAAAGTCAAATCTGAAACTAGAGTTGTATTTAGTAGCATAAAAATGAAGAGTTCTTTGCCGATAGTGTGTTTCCATATCCAAACCACGGCTTCATTGAAAGCTGATACTACTAACTGGAAGACACTTCAATGATCAGGTAGTTGTTAAGTGTATTGGATGTCTCGGTCCTGTGAATATACCCCTCATCTAACCCTACAGTTAAACTTAGAACCGTCAGTGTATATGAAAATACTGCCGTCAGCAGCGAAGCAACGATCAGACTTCGCCCAATTATCTCTGCTCGGCTGTTTACCATGGAGTTGCTGTCCACAACTGTTGTCACTGCACAACGGTCTGTGCTTCGTGGAAGAAAACTAAAGTAGTTTACTACTGTGGTTCTAGTAGACCAACTGGGACGACTCTCTTAAATTCTGTGCTGACGCTGCCGCAATTCAATATCTTTCTTGGTTCAAGGGTTGGATATCAAGAACGATATGAAGAGCTTCGCTTGGCGTTGTTCTTATATCACCACTTATGCTGATCATACTAGATCTGTGCACCTTTCCCCAATAAATTTAGGTTTGTTACCATGCTCAAGGTTGGCCCCCTAAAGGCCACCCCATACAGCAAGATGGTGTTGTATAATGCAATGCACGCTTTCTTTTGACACTGAATGCCGTTGTCCTTACAGTTCAGCTCTTTGCCCAGAATTACACTTTGGTATTCGGCCTTATTGCTAGGCGGTATTTTGTACCGTTTACTATATATATATAAAACAAGCTTCACGCATCCATCTCACAAAAATGTAGGGAACCTGCCTCTGTAAACAATAGCTAGGTAACTCGCAAATGTCACAGTTTTCCCTGCCCACATTTGAAAGATGGTTCCTTCCTTCCATATTAATCTCTTTCCCTTCTTCTTCATCTCTATCTTCCTTCCCTCTTATAATTCTTATTCCACCTCTCGCGCCATCTATCTCCCCCACTCTAACAATTGCATACATGAAATATACATATACCTCAAGTGGAGCTATTTTTAAATAAAGTTGTGATGGTTGCGTGGTCCGCCTGCCACACCTTAGCTCCAAGATTCACGCCCCGGGCAAAGCAACATCAAAATTTGAGAAGCAATTTTTTTCTAAAAGAAGAAAGTTTTTCGCAGCGGTATCCCCCTTCAGGCAGTGATTTGGCAAGCAGTCTGAGTGTATTTCTGTCATAAAAAGCTTCTCAGTGAAAACTCATCTGAATTGCAATTTCCGTTCGGAGTTGGCATAAAATATGTAGGTCCCGTCCCGCCGATTTGCAGGAAAAAATTAAAAGGAGCTCCCGGAAAATTTGAAGAGAAACTCTGCTGGGGGTTTTCTTGCCTTACATCTTTTTATTAATTTAAACCTTTCAAGGTTACCAACCATTATGTTAAGCTTTTCGAACAATTTACTCGTAAACTTTTTAAGTAAAGTACTTATTAAAATTCTCAAAGACAACACCAAAAACGGATGTATCACACACATTCCATTACAATTCCAAATTTAATGGGGGCAAAGTCGACGCAGGCAGTTTAGCACCTGCCCTGCTTAAAAAATGAGCACGTACTACGACTCACTTCTTTTATGAGTTCACCTTTTCTTGGTGACGGCATCGCGTGCGGAAAGTCGCTGACCAAACAGACAGACAGATGTGTCAGCGTGCAGCACACATTTCAATGTGCACAAAAATTTGCCATACCAATATCTGAACTTTGCTTAAAATAAGCTGAGGTTGTTGTTATTTGTGTTGTGTCTGCTGTCTGGAATGATGGCCAATGAGACCCACCACAACTATCTGTAATGGCTAATGGTTATAGCAGATAAATGGCTAATGGTAAGGTACAGATAGATATGTATGTTTGTAGTAAAATAAAATAAATGTAAGGCGCGCTAACCTCCGAAGAGATCTAAGGCCGAGCTTCTCTTCCAATTTGCGTCGTGCTCCTCTTGATTTTCCCTACAAATTGGCCGGACGGGACCTACATGTTTTATGCCGACTCCGAACGGCATCTGCAAGGCAGATGAGTTTTCACTGAGAGCTTTTCATGGCAGAAATACACCCGGAGCGCTTGCCAAACACTGCCGAGGGGCGACCCCGCTTAGAAAAATTTTCTTCTAATTGAAAAACCTTATTTCTAAAATTTTGATGTTGCTTTGCCCGGGGTGCGAACCCAGGGCATACGGTGTGATAGGCGGAGCACGCTACCATCACACCACGGTGGCCGGTGTTTGTAGTAAATAAGTAAATAATTGGGCATTCTTCTCTGATGTTCATTTGTGCTCATTCCAATTGTTTGTTTAATCGCGTATTTATGTATTTGTTACGTACGTTTGGAGTTTCACGTTCGTTGCTTTAGTCTTTCGTTTTACGCTATGTGGCGTTTCATTTGCACATTACGCTTACATACATCTAAACGTAACTTTTATAAGCGATGCTTGCTTTTTGGTTTAGTTGCTTCTTAGTTTATGTTTAATGTTTTGGGTTTTGTTGGTGTTTTTGGAACATTTCATATAAATTTGCATGCATTTGTATTCTCTACACATGCGGTATGTGATATTAAAATGCCTGAAATGTACAGCATTCGAAATTAGCGGCAATTAAAAAGAGTTTGCCGTTTACATCAGTTTGTTGCTTTCAGATGTTATAAGTTTATCAATACTCCTTATAACTATACCTCCGAAGGGATTTTAAGCTGAGCTTCTCTTCAAATTTGCATCGTGCTTCTATTAACTTTTACTACAAATTGGCGGCACATGGACCTTCATGTTTTATGTCGACTCCGAACTGCATCTGCAAGGCAGATGAGTTTTCACTGAGAAGCTTTTCATGGCAGAAATACAGTTGGAGGGTTTACAAATCACTGCCGAGAGGCGACCCCGCTTAGCAAAACGTTTTTCCAATTAAAAGAACTTATTTCTAAATTTTCTATGTTGCTTTGACCGGGGCGTGACCCTGGATATTCGGTGTGATAGGCGGAGCACGCTACCACCATACCACGGCGACCGCCCGTATAAGAATAATTGAATCAGAATTCTTATGATGGTGTTGACACAATAAATACTTTAACGAATTTAGGGAAATTCCGCTTATTTGCTACCTTCTGCTTACGTTCATATCGCTAAACTGTTGAATAAAACACTCCAATATTCTGTATTACCAAATGGTCTTTATTAGACTACTTTGAAAGTACTTCGAAATAAAACTTCACTTCGCAACTGATAGCGTGCTTACATCAAACCCCTTAGTCATGCCTCAGCTTGTGCTGCTTTTATACTCTTCGGTTTCCTCGTTCACCCATTTCTCCTAAGGTCTAGTAATTTCGTGAACTTGATGCTTGTTTTCCAGCTATACACATGTATATTTGTAATTTGTATCCATATGCGTGTGTATATGTGAGTACTTCGTACAACTTGCTTATAATTATAATAAGAGGCTTTATAGTTGCCATATTTTTTCATTTCATCTAGTGTTAAACGAATTCTATTCTTTTCCAACGTTACAAAACCAATTCGAAAGTTTAATCCTTTAAACATTCTCGAAGGGCTCATAATTATACCATCCGAGATGATCTCGAAACATGCAAAAATAAAAATGAGCCTCAGATATAGTAAAAATGCTGAGCTATGTATATCCTAGGGTTGAGCAGCAAACAAAGCAGTGGCAATAATGTTTTTTTCTCCCATGGACTCTTTTTAATGCCCTTGTATTAGCTTCACTTGTATGTTTGTAACTCTATAGGCTAGGCGCGCAAAGAGACACATCTAGCGGCAGTTATTGAAGGAGGCAGTGGTTAAATAACTCGCTACATAACGAGTTGTGCTTAAAGGCGTAGACACGAACATCTGTGGTATGGTGTGTTGTTCAGTTTTTTTTAATATATTCATCTTTCTATAATAACCTCTGTAATCATCTGCACTTCAACAATATAAGTATTTTGGGTTTTGTATTGGAACCACAATCGCTGGTTGGGCGAGCACTATATGTCTTCAATCACTGCTTAAGTCGGTATACTTCTACTATTAAAGTTTTCTTCCCAAACTCCTATTTCTAAACATATAAGCCAAATATGCTTCCTCGCTTTTAGTGCCATGAGACCATATGCATCATGAGCGAGCCAATCCTAATCCATAGTCTAGTAACATAATACCGTTTTCACACAGAAAATTAATCGAATCACAATTCTATTTAAAGAAATAATTAAGTTTCCCTTTTCATACAGGGCCTTTTGCTTCATTAAGCGAACATCTGTCAGCACCACCAAAAAATATTTCGTTTTTATAGTTAAAACGGAAAGCAGCCGTTGCTTCTTAACTATAAATACAATCACAATAAAATGCATGCGCGCAGATGTTGCACCTAACCAAATATGTGCCTATTTTCGTAAAAGCCATATTATATTTTGAATGCAGATGCAGCGAAAATAAAATTTTGAAATTTTTTTGTGGTTTTCTATTTTTCGTAAATTATTGACATTCACAGCACTGCAACATCTGTTGCAGAATGCATGTGAAAATTGGACTTGTTTTTCTTTCTTCTATTCTAATTTAATAATTTTTCCAATTAAGAAAAATTTTATCATAACAATAATAATGATAAAATAATTATTGTTAGGCCTTGAGCTCGATTCAAACCCGCGATCTTACAAATCAGTAGGCCGATATAACAACAAAAATTGAAAATAATTTATTTTTGATTGTCATTTGTTACACTGACAATAAAATTGGAAGCACCAAGAAAACCCGACTGGATTAGGCATTCAATAAAGTAATAATGAGATAATTAAGAATTTGTATTTTGTATTGAAGATTGAATTCAATTAGACCTTTAATACCGTTTTCACACAGAAACTTAATCGAATAGAAATTATATTTAATGAAATAATTAGGTTTCCCTTTACATACAGGGCCTTTTGCTTCATTAAGCCAACATCTGTCTGCAGCCCCAAAAAAATATTTCGTTTTTACAAAAAATAGTTAAAATGGAAAGCAGCCGTTTCCTTCATAACTATAAACACAATCAATATAAAATGCATGAGCAACTACTCGCAGATGTTGCACCTAACCACATTTTTGCCTATTTTCGAGAAAGCCATATTATCTTTTGCAGCAAATGCAGCGAAAATTAAATTTGAATTTTTTCGTACACTGAAAGAAAAAGACCGGTCAAATCAACCGATAACAGGTCAACTCAACCGAAATTTCTGTTAATTTTTATCCATCGCAACAAGATGTTGAATCAACTACGCACAAATCGTTGATACGTAATTGACCGTTTTAGTAGTCAAATGAACAAAAAAGTTGTTGCGACAGCTTTGTACGAAAGTACCTTGCCATATAAATAAATAAATGTAAAGCACGATAACCTCCGAAGAGTGCTTCTCTTCCGAGCTTCTCTTTCAATTTGCGTCGTGCTCCTCTTGATTTTCCCTACAAATTGGCCAGACGGGACCTACATGTTTTATGCCGACTCCGAACGGCATAAATACACTCGGAGCGTTTGCAAACACTGCCGAGGGCGACCCCGCTTAGAAAAATTTTCTTCTAATTGAAAAACCTTATTTCTAAATTGTGATGTTGCTTTGCCCGGGGTGCGAACCCAGGGCATACGGTGTGGCAGGCGGAGCACGCTACCATCACACCACGGTGGCACTTACTAACCGAACGTCAATTGGGCTTACATCAAATATGCTGGCACACATTAGACATTATACACTTTATTATTTTGTTTTATTAAACGCACTTTCACCAAATTTTATATTTTATAATTTATTTATTTTATAGTTTTGAACTTAACTTTGCAAATAGAAATGAAAATACTTAGTACTCACAAAACTGATTCTCAATTCTTTCAGTTGCAGCTCAGCTCATTCTCAATTTCTTCTCTCGCATGTTGCTGCCACACTTGATTGTTTCGAACAAAACTCTTATAAATGTTTGACATAACATTTTAAAAAGAGAACTTGTAAGTTATAGAAAAGTAAAGAATCAAATAGCTAGAAGGCAATTCACCACTGGAGTAACTTTACATGTAATTCGGCAAGTTTAATTTTCGTAACACTTTAAGTTGAAACGATTCCAAAGCAACTCAAACTTTTATGTTGTCGAAAACATCAACATTAAAAAAGCATGTTTTTTATTATCTTATTAAATTCGTTCGCGTGTGTGAAAATTCGTAAAAACTTGGAACAAAATATTACTAACTTGGAAAAATCCTGTTGTACAAACAAACTTTTGCAACAAGAGTGCGCAATTTGCATTTCGCTTGGAGGAGAGTTGCAAAA
>JARSSU010007752.1:0-63181 GCA_029619165.1 Eurosta solidaginis
TGAGAATGGCAACATCCCGACTAAAAATCACAATCTTGAAGTGTCGAGAGTCTCCAGAAGATTTATGATCCTGTCCGTGATGCCGACGACGAGTATCGAAGGAGATAAATGATGAGCTGCATGAGCTTTACGCAAATAGATGAAAGTGCAGCGAATATAAACCCAAAAGCTAGGTATGTTATGCGAATGGACGGAAGGCTCTGGCCAATAAAGTATTCAGATGACACCTCAGTTGGAAGGCACTGGGAGTGGAGACCTCAATGAGTGGGAGAAGTAGGTGGAGGAAGACTTGACCTCCCTAGTGCTCCCAAACGGCCAAAATCGCTTAGGCGTTCAGCGCCAATTAATGATAAATTGATGATAGGCGGGTGCGTGCTACGTGGTGGGTTAGGCATCTTACTTCCTGTTTGCTGAGAAGTGTATGCCTCTCATATGTGTCTGCCGACCATAGGTCAACTACCCTCCTCGTGTTGGCGATTTTTTCGCATTCGAAGATGATGTGGCGTGAATTGTATATATACATCTGCACAGGTATTTCGGTTTTTCAAACTTTCATCATTCTGTGGATGTATTACGGAAGTAACCGGCAAGGTGCAAGTTAACATCTTCGTGTGGTCTTCTTCTGCCAAGATAGCTTCACTAACAGGTTGTAAGCGTCGGATCGATTCTTCTCGCAACCTGCATGTCATCAGCATCTCTACTCATCTCTTTTCCGTGTAGTATACTATTAATTATATAACATGATGCAGCAATTTAAGTGGGCGGACTAAACACAATTCCTGCGAATGTGATTACTGACCTGTTTGGGCTCTCACTTGGCATTTCGGTCTTTATTTTGCATAAAAATTTTAACTTAGGAAAACAAGCATTTCAAACAAAGTAAAGGTCGATTGCTACTGCTTAGATAAAGCTTCTAGTATTTAGGGATGTAACTAATGAAATATACACCTTGGTGGGACAGTAATTGTTTGCTACTGTGGCGAAAAATATCCTTTGAGCGATTTTCCGAAGTATTCTGGGATTTGTAGTCGTTGTCGAATGTGACTCATCCAGCTCGATTGTCGTAACCATGACTTGCTTCTTGGGGACTAAGTGCACCGGAAACATGCTAGTATGTTGTAAGTCCTATCCTTGCTGGGAAGCATCATATGGGTAGTAGTTTTGTGCCTTATAAGTAACGGGTAAATTTTTAAGACACAGTTGGACGAGGCATTGGGTATCCAATCAGTCGTGCATAAAAAAATCATACTTATAGTACAGAAGGTACAGGACAAAACTCGTCATCTACGTCCAGCTGTACCAGGCTGGAACTTTTTATAATGAAAAAAAAATCAAATTACAGGTGCCAATTGCTGGAAACACCGTAACTCTCATGCAATGATGGTAGCGCCCGTACACATAGAATCAGAAGAAGGCTAGAAAATACAAAGATGGAGAAATGGGGATATCGGTTTGTATCTCGTTTTTTGTTTTAATTTATCAAGCGAAAAATTTTAAATTATCCCAGTAACAGGCTATCCATACCGTCCAATATGGTCTCGTTCATTGAACTCGAATGAAGCGCACTGACAAAAAACCAGAAGAAGAGGAAGAGAAGCAGAAGCGAAGGCAGCAAAAACGAGCAAAAGAGGGTGAAGAAGAAAATGGCAGAAGATGAGCTGAGGGCGAAGAAGAAGAGGTTGCTGAAGAGGGGCAGGAGATGCTGAAGCTGGAGCTGTAGAAGATGGTGGTGAGGCAGTAGGTTACGTATTTTACGAAAAAAGAAAAGAACTAAGATAGTTGGATGTATTATAAGTAAAATTTGTGATGCTGTTTTACAGAGGCACCATCAGCAGCCCCTGCGCCAGGTGGCGTAAACGACAAATATTAAATCAGTTTAATTTTTGTGAGCGTTCTGCTCTAACCTATACCAATCCTAGAAGGGTGAGTAGATAAATGAGCTTATTAATAGAATACTCTGCAAGGTCTAAATAACATTGACTACACTTTAGAACGTCGAAACACAAACAATTCCACCACACGCGTTCCAGTATGGCGCCATGTTCTACAATGGAATATATATGACAGTTATGCAGAGGATTTTGAACAACAACAAAGAAAGGAAAAGAAAGACGATAAGAAAGCAGTGCAACGTAAGGATGTGTCACGCAAAAGTTTGATAGCAGCAGAAGCGGAATTATTGAATAAAAAATATTTAAAAGCCTGGCAAATCTTGGAACGTATGATAATCAAAATATTTATGAAGAAATCGCCAATGATTACGCTACTGGGAAGATCCGGCTGATGAGTATAGAGAGCAGGAGGGTACGCTGCTGCCACTTGGAATTTAATTATGATCGTATACGTAAATTGAGTATTACCGATTGCTTTTCAATCAAAGTATTATGACCATTCGCCGTTTGCTATGGATCGCCGTGAGTATTATAAATAAAGCGTCGGCTCATATCCGTTCGAAGACAACTCTATCACAGATGAGTGTCATGAAAACACTCAAACGAGGGCGCTATATGCTTTTCACTGTCAAGAATCCATCTTTTCCCGATTATATTAGTAAGTTATATATTATGACTCACTCCAATATACAGTATGCCTTTCTATATCTTGTCTTCGTTATCAGTTTCAACTGAGAGTGGTGTCATGTGTTGTGATATTCATCCATCTTATCCATTTTTGGTGGCTATTGGTAAGATAATCGAAAGTCACTTTGTATATTTTTTTGGTGATATTTGCTAGTAATTTGTAGGTATGTACGATGGTAGTGTGGCGGTTTATAATCTCAGAGAGAATATGAGCAGCACTCTTACTTGTCAGTGGTGCCATATAAGCATGCAGAATGTGCGTGGGAGGTGGGTAAATAAATATTATTTTTATACTCAGCGTGCTTTCCATATATCAAAATCATCAGTATCGAAAAAATTTGGTGAGCCATGTCCATCCGTCGTCTGTCCGTTTACACGATAACTTGATTAAATTGAGATATCTTCACCAAATTTGGTACGTGAGTTATCTGGGCCCAGAATAGATGGTATTGAAAATGAGCGTAATCGGATGATACACGCCCACTTTCTATATATTATACATTTGCGAAAACACACAAAAAACCTGATTATTTAGTAAATAATACACCTATAATGTTGAATTTGACGTGTGGACTGCTATGATAAACCTGTGAAAAAAATTTTTAAATGGCGTGGCGCCGCCCTCTGTGATAAAATCAATCTACAAAATTCATTAATCATAAATCAAAAATCGTTAAACCTATCGATAACAAAAATCGGCAGAGAGGTTTGCTTTACTATAAGAAATGCTTTGAAGAAAAATTAACGAAATCGGTTAAGGACCACGCCCACTTTTATATAAAGATTTTTAAAAGGGTCGTGGACGAAAATAATAAGTTATATCTTAACAAAAAAGCTTTGTATCAATAGAATTTTACTTTCTAAATTGAACTATAACGTTAAATTGGAAAACACTAAAATTGTTGAAAATAGGTGTGGCACCGCCCCTTTTATGACTAACAATTTTCTATGTTCGGGAGCCATAACTCGAAGAAAAATTAACGGATCGTAATTAAATTGGGTACACAAATTTCCTTATAGCAGAAAATATTTCTAGTAAAATGGACGGATCGGTTAAAGACCACGGCAACTTAGATATAAAACAAGTTTAAAAGGGTCGTAGACTAGAATATAAGCTATAACTTAGCAAAAAATTGTTTCGAATCAATGATATTTCACTTATCAAGTTTACTGTTAGAGGAAAAGGGGGGACATTTCTTTAACGCGCGGTGCAACGTGTATGTAGAAAAGTAATTTTTCTGAAATGAAATGTACAATTGAAGCTCACGCGGAGTATATAATGTTCGGCTACACCCAAACTGAGACACTTTACTTGCTTTAACACGATGTTTCTATGTATTAATGTAATAGCACAAACACACCTGCGATGTCTTATATGCTAGCGCAGGTCCTTTACTGTGAAACAGTCTGGTGCTTACGGCTTGCAGACCCTATGATTTTGTGAACCTTTGATCTCCTCAGAGGTAGTACTTCATGTTTTAGATAAAATCAAAAATATGCGCAAACATATTAGAGTAACTTGACTAGCTCGAGTTTAACTGAAAAGTAAAATTGTATGTCACTTTAGTGCCGCTCACCTCGCTTATCTGTTTTCTAAAAAGTTTGGAGTTAAAAAGTATTATATAACGTGAAGGAAAGCGATCAAAAATCAGCTTTTGAGTTGCATGGACACCTTTGTTGTGATTTTAAACTTAACTCTTATAGCCAAGATTCATTGTCTAGGGACTATCGCATAAATATCATACGGGTGATATAAACATCCATGGCTGATGTCACGCGGTATTATCTCTTGCCTTGAATGAGTACTACCTACTTGAGCGAAGTGTAGCATGCTGCCGTGGCGGATCCAGGCTGCTTTGTGAGCGATTTCAGTCAGTAATTGTTTCTCCAATAGCTGATGTTTTGAACAAAGTTCACATCAAGATACTTTATACGCGAAAATGCAAGACAAAACAACAAGGGAAACGTATAGCAGACCGTTATTTTTAGGGGTAAATTTATTAGTATTTTTAACATTTTTAATAAATTAACAATAGTACATCCAATTTTTTGACATCATTTTTATCTTCTGCATAGCTCATATTCACACAGTAAATTTAATTCTATGCTTCCCTTTCTTTACATATCTTTCAATTATATGATCAATATCAATCTCAATATCGAAATGGGTATTTAAAAGTGCAAGACCAGTGAGTCTGTTCTCGGACATTGTGGACCGTAACCACGTTTTCAATCGGCGAATTGTCGAAAAACTCCTTTCAGCACAAGCATTGCTAGCTGGAAAGCGTGGCCAGAATTTTGATAAGAGCATTTATTGATGGAAACGCATAATCATTGCAATCATTTAAAACTTTTTCAGCTGATAGTGGAATTGAAATTTTGTGTTGCTTATCAGACCAGCGTTCTGACCACACTTCGTACTCTCCATCTAGATGCATTTTATTCTTCCATTAAGAGATGCGTATCGTTTACCAAGATCTTGGACAAGCTCTTTAGGCAAATTCTTTTTTGCAGTGTATTATCTTTGATGATTCGCGATGGGAGTAGCAAATTAAGATTAAAAACTTGCAATGTATCTTCAGGTAATCTACCTTTTAAATCAAGAATAATATGATTAAGAAGAGGTATATAAATTGCTTTTCGATAATACTCTTCAGCGTCTGTGGAAGTGTAATTCGCTCGATGTATTTGCTATTTACAAATACTGCATATAAATAGTGGGTTTCTGGGACTTCGTGAAAAAAATTTGTTCCGAATAAATTTTGGAAAAAAAATCTAGTCTGGGGGTGGGGGATTGCTCCTAATTCGCCTCTAATTCGCTGCTTGGATCTCCGGAGGTCTTATCAAACATCGTTGTCAGTCATATCCGGAGAAAAATCTTGCAAAGCGGCGATCAACCCCTCCTAAGAGAGCTCCACTCAAAGTCCTCACCCCTTATCGACTAGAAACTCACTTGGCCCAAGGCATCTAAATACGCTCATTGTTTGGAAACTTAAAGCGCTGATTTACACAAATTTTGTACATTGGAGTTTAGGCCGGTTCAAGTGCAGCGGGAGCTGTGTCATAGTGGGAAATTTGATTGCCAAGCCAAGGCGGGCAAGGAAAAAACGTAATGTGTGACTGCTATTCATATCATTTTCTACGAACTCATACTCACACAACCAAATAAAATCGCTGTTTTCATTTCTTCCACTACAGATAAAGTGGGGTCCCGATATGTCGGATGGTGAAATTAATTTTTATTCCGTTTCGACCGATGGTCGCGTTTCAATGGGTACTCATGCAAAATGATTTCATGATCACAGCAATAACAACACTCTTTCTTACTAATGAAATCGTCGAGGGACCCGATGGCACCGAGGTACAATTGCGTAGCTGTGGCTCATGTATGAAATTCCATCCAACAAATCCTGAGATTATTTAATCGGCACCGAAGAAGGCCTTATCTACAAATGCAGCATAGCGTATAGTTCCAAATATTTAATGACCTACAAGGCACATCATCTCACCGTCTATCGTATCGATTTTAATCGTTTCAATGCAAACATTTTTATTTCGTTGTAGCGGTGATTGGCGCGTCAAAGTTTGGGAAGACATGAGACCAGAACCATTGTTCATATTCGATTTGGGTTCTTCGGTGGGCGATGTAAAGTGGGCACCCTTCTCTAGCACTGTATTTGCGGCTTGCACTACCGAGGGTAAAGTGTTCGTTTTCGATTTAAATGTGAACAAATATAAACCGATTTGTGTGCAAGCTGTGGTGCCAAAGCGAAAGAACAATTGACCCGACTCGCATCAATGAGAATTTGCCCTTCATTATCGTTGGCGATGACAAGTGAGTTTATGTAATTTTTATTTTTATATTCAGCTTTAATTGATCGCGTAATGATAGTTTGCAGTAGTAAAAAGGACACGAGATATATGTATATAAACTTCCCTATATCAAACTTACTTCCCTACATGAAATTTAGTACACGGACTTGTTTGAACGCATAATAGATTGGTACTAAAAATAAGCTAAATCGGAGCGTAATCAAGACAACTTTTTCAATATCGAAAGTTTCGAAAATGGGATAGATTATAAGCGAATACTGATAAAGTTATGAACTCTGGTATTTGAATTGATCATATGAACAAAGTTACAAATTTAATAAAATTCTAAAAATGGGCGTGACACCGCCGACATTTAAAAGAAAAAAAGAGGGTTGAAGTAGTAGCCCAGCGGGTTAGGGGGTTAGAATATACCGCCGGTAGGTATGCCAGTCGTAAGAGGCGACTAAAATACCAAAACATATTCAAGGGGTTGTGTAGCGGAACCCTTTCAGGTTGCCAGAGCAATATATAGCTTCTCCAAACCCAATGGCCAACCTCACCTAACCGTGCCGAATCCTGTTACATTAACAACCGAGGCTCTGGCGGCCCCGAACTCCTCATGTATCTAGGGTGGGAGGGTGGTATGGTCTAGAAGGTCGCATGTCATCATAACAATTCGTTCCCGAAATGGCCGGGCTTGGTACCGGGACGTACCGGATCTGCTTCCGGCGAGGGACCATCAACATCGGTAACACTCCCCAAGACCTTCGGGGAGTGTCCTTATCGCTACAATAACTACAGCAACAACAGGATAGAAGTAGTATTCTAGCTGGTCTATAAGCCAAGGGAAATTGAATAAACATGTTTCACTTTTTCTGAAAATCTTGTTTTAAAGGTCAAACCCCTAAAAACAATTGGTAATATCTTTGTAAGTTTCTGTGAAAATGGACCCAATCGATTGAGAGCCACGTCCACATTTTGACAGATAAAAAAAGTGTCTGTAGAATTTAAAACGCATAATCTCGACAACCAAACAATCTTTAGAGTAGATTTTGTTAAATCCTAAAATTAGACTCAACTTAGTACATAAATATATTTGAAAGTAGGTGTGACACCGCCACTTTTTTAAATCACACTTGACTTAAAACCAGACCAAAAAACCGATAGCGGTATCGAAACGGAACAGAACCGGTAGAGGAACCGAAGCTGGAGCGTTAACCCGATCGAAATAGAAACCGCGACTGAAACAGGGATGTACAGAGTTACTGAACCCTTATCGAAACCGAAACGAAAACTGGAACCGAAACTAAAACCGCCTGCGAAAACGAAACTGGAATTAGAAGCGAGCAGAAGCCGCAACTGGACTAAGACCAGAACCGCAAAGGGACCAGACCCTCTCGAGCCCGAGATCCAAGTCAGATCATAAGTGTAGGAACCGCAACCAAATTCGAAAGAAATAAAGAGGAAGGCACATCCGAAAATGGTATGGAAATCGAAACCAGAACCGGATCCATACCAAGTCTGAATCTTAAAGTACTTAATATTTATGCCATGACTTTTTTTCGAAGGCGATTACTCGTGCCCTTACCTTTTACTTACTCACTTAATTGGCGCTTCTTACCGTTTAAATGGCTATGACCGTCAAACAAGGTGCACCAGCCGCTTCTTTGTTAGGCTAACTGGCGGCAATTGCTCACACCAAGGGAATTAAATCATTTCCCACCTGGTTCTTCCAACGGAGTGTGGGTCGTCCCTTCTTCTGCTTCTATTGGCTGGTACCGAAAAAAAAATTGTGGAGGATCATCTTTCATTAGCATGGACATGGCCTAGCCAGCGTAGTCGTTGTGTTTTAATTCGCTGGAATATTTTGATTTCTGCGTAAAGCTCGTACAGCTTATCAGTAAATCATCTTCGGTATTCGCTCAACCAAAGCGTCGAGGTCCATAAATCTTTCAAAGAACTTTTCCCCCGAGCACTTCCAGAGCCGCCTCATCTGATGTTGTCATGGTTCATGCTTCTGCACCATTTAGCAGAACGAAAACGATAAGTGACTTGTAGAGCATGATTTTCGTTTGCCAAGCGAGGAATTTACTTTTCAATTGCCTACCAAGTCCAAAGTAGCATTATTGGCAAGAGTGATTCTTCGCTGGATTTCAAAATGGTTGTTGTTGCTTGTGTTAATGCTGTTTCCCATATAAACGAATTCTTTTACTATTTCGATTTTTTCTGCCTACAGTGGCGTGATTGCGCAAATGTTCTGACTTGTTGCTTGATGGCAGCAGGTACTTCGTTTTTTCCGCTTCTTTTTCGAGTTAGGGAGTAACTTACAGCGCGGGTGTTTAGGTCGATGATATCAACATTACACATTAGTTGGACGCTTTATAAAATATTGTTCCAGGCGGGTAAGCTGCGGAGCTAGTTTAATTTTTTCCAGCATCAAATTAAAGAAACCGCACGATAGGGGGCCATCCTGTCTGAAACCTCATTAGTTTAGAACGGCTCGGAGAGGTCCTTCCTAATTCTGACTGTGCTAATAGTGTTGCTCAATGTCATTTGCACAGCCTTATAAGTTTTGCGGGAAATCAAATTCAAACATAGTGGCCACTACTTTCGAAAAAAGGTGATGCTTTGTAGGATACTTAAATTGAAATAGGTAGCATGAAATAAATGGATTGAAACCACACACCACATTTATATATGTATATAAGTAGAAGCAATGACCACCCAATGGAGTTAAGGGGCTTAAAATATTCCCGCGGTAGGCGTGCCTGTAGCAAGAGGTGACTAAGACTCACATGCCTAGAAGGTTCGACGAGGTCATATCAAATCGTTCTCGAGATGGTCAGGCTTGTATCGTTATGGTGTTAATTTCCAAAATGTACGGATCAATATTCTTCGGGGGATTGCTTTTATCGCAACGAGAAGAAAAAGGCTAGCAATGACGATTGCCTGAGCAAGGCTGAAAATTAAATCCTTTGTATCACGTTGAACAAATTTTCTGGTGTTTGAAATTTAGTATATTATTTTATTTGTTATTTCACCGACGTATATTGTCGTATGTGGTATATTTAATGAAAAATATAGGTATGAAGTATATAACACAAATTTGCAAACTGTATATTTTTGTTGAAAATTTACAGCTGGGTATAAATTTTCTGTTCCAACTTAACTTATACTTCCTTGTTTCTCCTTATTTTCTCACATTTATAGGAGTACCGTAACTTCGTTGAAGCTATCACCTAACTACGTCTAATGGTAAAACCTCCTAAAAAAACAACAACATTTGGATCAACATACTTTGCAAGTACAAAAGTTGGATCGATTGTTATCGCTGGTGCGTGAATTGCCCAATGATTCGGTGGTGGCGGATGCACCACCACGACAAAGAGTTAAAAGTCTACTTGGGAGAAATTTTGTGTCGTTAGATTTTTCGAAATATCTTACTTTTTTATTCAAAAAATGATGACATTTATTTCTTTAAAATGTGTTACCAATGAGAAGGTTTCCGTATTTTTTTTAACTTTTGTTCGAGACTAATGATCAGTTATCCAATGACAAAAATAAAGGAAACCAACATTTTTTAGTAAACAAATAATTTATTTGTATTTTTTTTTAATTTATGTAAATATTTAAATTCTTTTGAAAGTGGAAATTATGTTATTACAACTTTACACATATTTTTTAATTTTTAATTTAATAATATGCTAAATCGTGTGTGTAGGTATGTAAGGGTACACTATGGCTTATTCAAATTTATGGCTATGCTATGAAAGCACAAACATTTATGTGTGGATATCATTTATTTCTGTTAATTTTTAATAACACGATGTTAAAGAAAAATACTTAAAAAAACAAGTAGTCGTTTGCGTTTTGTAGGTTGATAAAACGCCACAATTAAATAAATATAAATCCAAAATATAAAAATTTTTTACTCCCTGCAGTAGAACTAAATCTGCCCCAAATTCCACATTCGCAAACGCTAAAACTCGATCGCTAAAAATATCTAAAACAGTATCATGCGCTCAGAAAACAACATGCAACATTAGTACCATATGGTCATAAGAAATAACCGCCTAAGTTCCATATAAGAGTAAATAAAGAATAGGCTGTTAGTTTTTGTATTCATATGCTACTAAATGTTTTTTTAGCGAATGCTGGAATTGGGTGCTGCCCCCGGGAACCCACATTCGCTAACGCTAAAAATCTATCGCTAAAAATATCTAAAACAATAACAAGTATGCAGAAAAGTATGCGACATTCAGTAGCATATGACTAAAAAGATAACAGCTTAACTCGGATACTCTTACATGGAACATGGGCGGCTGGTACAAAATGTTGCATACTTTTCTGCGCACTGATACTATTTATTTGGGTGCTGGTAAACTTTTCCCTGTATTCCAGATTAGGTTAAAACAAAACCATATAAAAAACTCTTAAATTTTACCAGTATGTGAAAAATGAGCAGGCGGTTGAATCCAAAACAATTAACTTATCCAGCCCCCAGCATTTGCTAAAGCTAAAACTCCATCACCAAAAATATCTAAAATAGTATCAATTGCGCAGAAAAGTAGGCAACATTTTGTAGCTTATGATTACAAAGAATAACAGCCTAACACTAATACTCTTACATGGGACTTAGGCGGTAATTCCTTAAGTCCATGTGTAATCCTATGCTACTAAATGTAGCATACTTTTCTGCATACTTATTACTGTTTTAGATATTTTTAGCGATGGAGTTTTAGCGTCATCTTTAACAAGATTTCTATAACAAAAATATTGAAATCAAAAACAAAGTTGAAAATAGTTAAAACGTGTATATTCAATATATATATATTTATTTGGGTATAACACTTAGGTTTTTGTGCTTTCAAAACATTTTCTTACGAAAATATTTTCACAGCAATGCATTCAAAATATAAAAAAAAATCTCACACCATAACTTAATTATATTAAAAAACCAACAGTTTTTGTACAATTTCTTTGGAACTGGGTATACATATGTATGTACCCTAATAAAATATTTTAAGCAAATTAATATTATTAAAGCCGTAGCGCGGAGTAGAATTTTATATGTAAGTATGCAGTACAGTTATCACATATGAATATTATGAGTATTTTATGTAGTTATACGTACATACATATAAATACATTAGGGTGGGGCACACAAAAGCTGGGTTCGTGAATTGTTAAAATATTGTTCAGGACACCCAAAAGGTAGTGCCTAGAAATTTTGTCAATACTAAGTGGTGCCTTATGCGGTGCATATCAAATAATATGGAGCTAAGTTCATGCATATAGTAATTACGGACTTCGATAAAATTTGAAGGCGGAGCGGAACTATATTGTATACCCTTGGACCATTTTAGGACTACTCGGCACGTTTTTATGTACATTTCGGAATAACTTCAGAATCATTTCGAGACTATATCGGAAACAATGCGGAACAAATTTCAGCATCGCTTCCGGATTATCACTTTTTGACCACTTCGGATAAACTTATTTTGTTATTACTTAAGCTTAAATTAAATTATTTTTAAAGCAGTCTTTAGATTTTATGCACAATAGGGGTGATTAACCTGCCCCGAAATGGTTACGAATAGTCTTGAAATGATCGTGCAGTTTTCACACAATTTAGGTATCATAGCGAAGTGATCCCGAAATTGTTCCGACCTGGCCCCGAAACAGTCTCTAAATGATTCAGAAGTGATTCTGTACTACGGGAGAGATCCTGAAATTGTTTCGATCTGACTACGATAAAAGCTCGAAATAGCTCTGAAGTCGCTTTCTCCTTCCTCCCATCTCGAAATGTAACGAAGTAGTTCCCAAAATGGTCAAGAAATACGATAACAAGTTTCAATTCCCCACATCAACTATAAGTCGCAGTTTTATTGTATAAATTCGATGTATCCTTGTTTTAGAAAAACATGATAAGTTTCGTTTTATTGCCGTTTTTTTATAAAGCAGTTTTACGGATATATTATAAGATTCGCATTTATCACTCCTTAAAAAAACGTATTTTTTATCGCCTGCATTTCAATTTTTAAATTAAATTTAAAGATATCTTAGCTTAACTAACAAAGCCCTTATCAATAAATTTAAAATTGGAGCAAAAAAAACAAATATTTTGAGTGTACTACATTCAAAAAATAAACATACCAAGAAAGGGCATAACCCACTGTTATTGGTTCTAAACTCTATAAAATCTATTATACCAAAATCGGCAAAAGCGCAGTTCGAAAAAATTGGTGGTTAGGCTTTTAAGAATTAAGCTGACGATATGTAATCTATAGCAGAAAACGAAAATCGCAATTAGGCACCGTTTAGCTTTAGAAACAAAGCCTGTCCTGGTGCTGTATTGAGTAACGTGAGAAGTTTTGAAATGATACCATACCTTTCATACAAATAATATGAAGAAAAAGTTTACATTTTAAAACTCAACAGTTTTTCATTATGAAACAAAAAAAATAATTTGAGTTAACCGGGGATTGCCCGTAATCGCTTTTTAAATGTATGAAAACCTTCTATTTCAAGCAATTTTTAATTTATAGTATTTATTTAATAATTTGGGAAAAAATTTAACCAACGTGACATCGGGACAGACAAGGCCGAGAGCTGTTCGATTATAACTTGTAATCTCTTCAAAGCCTTTTTCTCCGGAGAGTGAGTCGAACCCACACTCCTACGATAGTTGAAATGGTTAACACGCATTCAGTAGGTTAATGCCTTAGTGGTTATTAAAAGTTTTTGCCCAATGGCCTTCTTTCGCATATAATTATCTTCTACACATCACATTAAGTGGATGTTAGTTGATGTGTTGGTTATGCATGTTTGTAAAGTGGTTTCAGAGAAACCTAAATTATTAAATAAATTATAAAATTAAAAATGATTGAAAATAAGTGTCGTTCATACATTAAAAAAGCGATCGGGCAATCCCCGGGTTTAACACATATAAGTTAGGACAACACTTGGTTAATTCGTTGAGTATATAAATAAGAACAAAACAACAACAAATACCAAGTTTCGCTTGAAAAACCGCCTTACAAACATGCATAACTTCAACAATAACTACGTAAGAATTAATGTGATTTGTAGTAGATAATATATGCGAATGAAGGCATGGGAAAAAAACTTTACAACAAAACTAATGCATGACGTCGCTGAATGCGTTTGTAACCATTTCACCTCAATCGTAGGAGTGCGGTTCGACTCCCACTCCCGGGAGAAAAAGGCTTTGAAGGTATAATCGAAACAGCTGTCGCCTTGTCCGTCCTGATGTCACGTTGTTTAAATTTTTCCCAAATTGTTAAATAAATTTAAAAAATAATATTCGTCCCACCCTAGTGTAAGTTTGTTTTTATGTATGCATATGAATTATGTAGGTATATGTAGTACTATTAGTATTATATGTTTACATGAATACATAAATGTGAGTTTTATTCCAATTTGCGGTTAATATACATGTAGTTTATTTATGCAATAACATCAATCTTTAAGATGATAAAATTCAATTCAAAACAAACATTTTTTTTATAGTTTCTGTGACAACCTGCTGTTTATGTATAAGCTTTTAAATAATTAGTTTTAATAATTTCTTTGATGATTTATTAAGTTGAAAGTTCGTTTGAATGCAATATTTATGTAGATTTTTTTGTTTCGTATATTATACTTGTGTGTACATAGGTTTTTAAATCTTTACATGTGCATGAATCGTATATACAATTCATTATCTTTGGTATTTTCACTATATTTCGACTGCTGAGTAGAATATCACCCTATCTTACAAACGCCCTATTTTATCATGTGTTTCAAAAACGTTCGGTCTCAGAATTCGGTTGTAGAACGCTCTATCTCAAATATTTTTTCATAAACGCCCTAATGTCATAAGGTATAGAATTTGAGTTCAGATAGGGCGTTTTTGAAACAAAACTTTCGGCGTACTTCAACCGAGTTCTGAGTTAGGACGTTATTGAAACAAGTTTCGAAATAGGATGCTATTTAAACATTTTCTGAGATAGATCGTTTTCGAACCGGTAGCCGATATAGAGCGATATTACACTCAGCAGTCGATATCATATCTAAATAATAATTCTTTCATTTATTCCTCTGATGGACTTATTTTTCGAGTCAGTTTTTTTAGCTCAATATTCTTAACCAAGTTTCATTCTTGTAGCTTATCGAGAAGTTACTTAAATTTCAATTACAAAATTCTGTTCGCTACCCAGAATCAAACTAAACAAAACCGTTTAAAAAACAAAAAAATTTTTGTGTGTGTGACAGTTTCGCAAACTGTTTGAATGCCGAAAATATACATTTTTTATTTAACGTTTAGCGTTAAATGCTGGTTGAGATCCAAAGAAATTTAATTGCATCAGTGTGTGAGTTCTCTGTGTTTATGTATATTTGGTCTAGAAAACGTGGAATATTTCTACGTTCACTACGCTTCCTAAACTGACGAGAATTGCCCCAATGTGTGCTAGCAATTCTTTATTTTCAAAGGGTTGTGTACCAGATTTTTTGTGCGGAAGGAAAATCTTAAACATCCTACGCAAACGAATTTCAAAGAAATTATTCGGTTAGACCAAGATTTTTTTGGAAAAATTAAAAATTCATTCGGATATATAAGTTTTGCAATTTTCATAGAAGATTTGAAATTTTATTGGAATTAAAGTTCTTTTTCGACTGTGTTTTCTTTTCTAAAACTAACGAAGATAAGGAAAAAATTTAGCTGATCAAAGTAGTTAATAATTTCTGTTTGCTCGGAATCAAGTCTTCGGACTGGTTATTATGAAGTAAAATAAAAAAAATAATAAATAAGATTTATATTATATTAAAAAAAAATGTGTAACTACATATACATATATTAAGGTATGTACGTGTAAAATTTTTAAGTTTTTTAAATATTAAATAATTTTGCTTTCTTGTTTGAATAAAAATAATTACTCCCTGAAGAAGATACAATATCGCGTCGAAACGTGTTTGAG
Organism: Eurosta solidaginis; assembly: GCA_029619165.1. Taxonomy (NCBI): domain Eukaryota; kingdom Metazoa; phylum Arthropoda; class Insecta; order Diptera; family Tephritidae; genus Eurosta; species Eurosta solidaginis. The sequence goes on from JARSSU010007752.1 coordinate 15,374, forward strand.
TTAGAAAAGAAAAATTTAGTTTTTTCCTTTAAACAAAATGATCAATAAGTAAAAACAAAGAATTATTCCTTGGCCTAAACTAAACATTTTACAAAGATTCATATTAATTTTTAACTGCCTTCTTAATCATAAAACAGTTTAAAACTATTTCGTAGAAAATATGAACCAAAAAAATTTTAACTATAACTCATGCTTACCCTGCAGTCAAAAGCCAAAGTAGTCAGCAAACGTTGTAGTTCATTGACTGGAATTTTGTAAGGTTATTCACACTAGTTGGTGTTTGAATAGTTCATGTACTAGAATTTGTCGAATTTATTCATACTAGTTAGTTTTTGAATTCATACTAGTTAGTATTTCATTTGGATTTTGGCTTTAAAAAGGCTATATTTCGTACAAATCAACGGGCTCAGACGGAATAGCTAAACAACTCGTCCTTTAAGCCCTTGTCATTTCAGAATAATAAAGAATGACAAAAAATAATCTCAATACCAAAGCCCGGAAACTCAGCTTACAATGGTGAGTCGTATCTACCGACGTAATTCATTTAAAAACAAATATTCTGTTAGCCAGCCATCAGCATGGCTTCCGTAAAATGCATATCACTACCATCGCATCGAACGCCATTAACAGCCAGATATATTGCAGACTGAACCAACCAAAACTTCATCATGGGACGCTGCTCAAGGCACTTGACCTGTCAAAAGCTTTTGACACTGTCAACCACCGTGCACTACTCCAAGAGGAATAAGAAAACATCTCCGTAAGCACTACAATGAGCTACGGCACCTTCCAAGTCAGCCGGTTGATCCAGATTAATATAAGAAGATCCTAATCCTAATCAACAAGTCGGGAGGTAGCATCGCGTGGACGTGTCCGGAGAACGATGTTAACAATATACTCTTGCTTAAACTAACTAGTATGTCAATTGGTATAATATCTATATATGTATATAAAAAGAAAGGTTAAAATGTGTATTAGTTGGTCGGCGGTGTTTGAAGAGATGCGTCTGACGATTTTGTTCAAACTTTCACACAAGTTGCGCAAACCTCACGCGGTGGTTATTACATAGGTTTGGTTGCGATCGACGCTGTGTGGGACTGGAACAAAATACATACTACCCTCTGGGACTGGCAATAAGGGATGAAGAAGAATAAGAAGAACTTGAGAGAAGAGAAAAGAGAGAAGGAGACTGAGAAAGAGATAGAATGAGACGAAGATGGAGCTAGATGAAGCGAAAAAGACGGAGAGAGGAGTGAATAAATGGATTGGGAAAAAGTGAAGAGGAGGGAGTTAGTTGCTAGTTGATATATATAATAACTACTATGTCATCTGCTATAATTCTGGCAAGAGGCTGACTAGTGTATTAATTGTAATGACCCTGATGTATTACTGAGTAGTATGTCATCTGGTTCGATTCTGGTGGATATAATGACTAGTTTGTCAACAGGTATGATGCTGATGCAGAGACTGGCATTTGTTGTTGGAAAAAATACAGAACTCTAACTAGTTGAGATTTTTGGCAAACTAGTATTCCTCTAGTATACAACTAGTTGGTTTGGCTGCAGGGTACATTCATGCATCCTTCGCAGTCTACTTTACATTTTTAAAATCCAAAAATTCACGCACATTATTCGGACACATTATATTTTTACCCAAGAAGAGTACTGTCGACATTGGATGCAAGTAGTCGGCAGAGAATTCTTTTGCTTTCCAACCGAAAAATCCGCTCGGCTTCACTTCATTACCGTTAATTTCGAATGGCAACAAATTCACACCAATCTGATTGATTTTCGAAAATTGCACTTTAAAATAATGCCCATCTGTGGCTTTTATCCAATAGAAGCCTTCATTATCCACAAATGGCTTATTTTGTGATTTTTTCATAGAATTCGAACGTTCCAAATCATTAACATTAAAACTAATATCAACTTCATAGGCATCCGGATACAAATGATTCGTTTCGATAGCTGTTCGTAATGCTTGATTATCCAACCAATAACGTATGCCAACATTTTCGAATTCTTCAAGTACATGATTGAATGTCGTTTTGAGTTTGTCAAGGCAACACGGTGGTGTATGCTTGTTCAAATAAATATAGAAGGGCCGATTATTATAGACAGTGCCAACACAAGATTTCGTTGTACGCTCACAACCGATTAAATCGATTTCAGTGACTAGTGGCAAACTAAAATTTGAAGAAGAAAATTGTGTGTCGAGCACAAGATTGTGATGTGAACCACTGCCACCGCCGCCTTCTTTGGTATCTGATTTGGAGACAACTTTGTGTGAACGCCGTATTATGCGTTTGATTTGTAACTTCTTGTATAATTCTTTAAATTGGCGGCGTCGTATTTCGGTGCGACGCTGTTTCGTGTGATACGAAGTAAATAGACGACGTCCATCTTGAAAGGATTGTGGAAAAACTGTTTTCTGTAAAATGAAATTAATATTGTTTTAGTGAGAACGCGAGTAAATGGTTTGGGTGGTTGTACGATTCTTACCGAAATTCCCGCAAGTTTCGCTTGTATGTAAAACATTTCTGGGAATGGCGCTCCAAATGGATCTGGCAACTCCTTAAGTACGCCTATATCCACAAGTATGGCGTGTTTTTGAATGTACTGTAAAAGAAAGAGCAATGTAAAACATAATGTTATTGACCTGAACAAAAGCGACTGTGACTTCTTCCTTCTCTGGATTAGATAGTGAAGGGGATCTTGCGGTAAATGAGGGCAAGATAAAGTGTTTGCTGTCAACCAAGAAAGAATCGGCGCATTCGTGCCGTGGCAGCCATGTCAATGTTGACGGATATAAATTCGAGACTGCTATCTGCTATTTGAGAGCCAGCATTAACAGCAAAAACAAAATAAACGGAGCAAAAATCTTGCCAACAAGTGCTAATTTGGACTAAGCAGGCAATTGAGGAGTAAAGTCCTTTCTCTCGACGAAAAAAAAGCATACCTCTTCTGATCTATGGCTCGGAATCATGGACGGTGTCGAGAGAAGATGAGATAGCTGTTGGATTGTTCGAGAGAAAAGGTCTCCAGAATATTTATGGTCTTATCGTGATGCCGAGGGCGAAAGAAAGAGCAATGTAAAACATAATGTTATTGACCTGAACAAAAGCGACTGTGACTTCTGCCTTCTCTGGATTAGATAGTGAAGGGGATCTTGCCGTAAATGAGAGCCAGACAAAGTGTTTGCTGTCAACCAAGAAGGAATCGGCGCATTCGTGCCGTGGCAGCCATGTCAATGTTGACGGATATAAATTCGAGACTGTGAAGGATTTCGGCTATTTGAGAGCCATCATTAACAGCAAAAACAATGTCAGCTGAGAAAATAAACAGAGAAAAAATCTTGCCAACAAGTGCTAGTTTGGACTGAGCAGGCAATTGAAAAGTAAAGTACTTCCTCTCTCGACGAAAAAAAAGCATTCCTCTTCTGATGTATAGTTCGGAGTCATGGACGGTGTCGAGAGAAGATGAGAAAGCTGTTGGATTGTTCGCGAGAAAAGGTCTCCGGAATATTATGGTCCTTATCGTGATGCCGAGGGCGAATATCGATGGAGGTATAATGACTGTAACTGTATGAGCATTACGCAGATATGACGTAGTGCAGCGAATAAAAACCGAATAAAAGTCTCCGCTGGCTAGGTAATCTTATGCGAATGAACGAAGACGCTCCGGACAAGAAAGTATTTTAGTCGACATCGCGGTTTGGAAGCAAAGTAAGGGGGAGGCCACTACTGAGTTGGGTGACTATATCTGGGAAAGACTATATCTGCTTTGGTGCTCTTATTGGCGTCAGTTATAGCGAAAAAGGGACAGCTGGAGTGATTGGCACGAAACAGCCAAAATCGGTTAGGCGGTTAAGCGCCAATTAATTATGATAACGATGTAAAATATTAAGGTGCATAAATCCAAGCTCGGCCTAACTGTAATGAGATTATATTAAATTTTTTTTTACCTAAACGGCCATAAGTACATACTTTGGCTTTATATGAAACCGGAATGATGAGGCCTGACTATCGCGATGTAAATTAAAACAAGTACGCTTCCAAAAACAGGGAGTTGCCTAGAGGCGAGAACTTCACATCCAATTGAGTAGGTGGCTAGTGTCCTTGTTGACTGCGGATAAGTGGCAATCTCATGGGGAAGTTTGTTTTCCTCTTCTGAATTGGGTATTTGACTCTAATAACTGGACTCACCAGGCATGTCTCAAAGGCAAAGTGGTGGGGAAGAGCTTCGATATGAGGCAAGTAAATAAAACTGGGCATAGCATACCACTACATGGCACTTTTTCTTTAATATTCCTCGCTTTAGATGTTTCATTTCTTCAAGGAATGTTGAATGCCTACCATTTCTGTCCACTTCAGTCATCTTTGCCCCTTTTTGGAATTTTGGAGGATATAATTCTCCTCAACTATGATTTGAGAGGTTGTTGGCAGGGTTTTACCGTCTGTGCCTAATACTTTGAAAGGATCGGCCCTTCACATGGCTTCATCAAGCTCTGCATTTTCGATGGCCACATTGTTTCAGCTTCGATTGTGAGGTAAGACTGCATTTTCGTTATTTTACCAGCTGGAATGGAGCGACTCGAAGCCGAATTGATGATATTGCAAAACCCACGCGACACTTTTTTTAAATCAGTCGAAATTAGAAAGTGAGCGAAAGAACACTCCGGGTTCCATTATCAACGTATTGTGTTATTTATTAAGGAATGGACGCAGGTCAAATAAGCCACGTTTTCAGCATTTGCAGTGATTTTCTCCCCAGACTCGTTCTTACATTTAATTCTGCAAGAAATGCATGCCAAAGCGCTGGAAATCATTTTGGATCTCTTATCCTTGGAGTAGTGTTAAAGAATTCCAAAATCCGGTAGACACTCGTCCATATTAAAGTAGGCTGATGACGGCAGATATATGCTGCTTTAGATGCTCAGGTATTTACTGCAAATATCAGCGACTGTTCAGGATAAGTTTTAAATTAAACGAAAGGGGGTCAGAAATTGGTTCCTGGAGAAAAGTCGGGTGATCATCAATTACAGGGCGAACAGACTACCGGATTCCTTATCTGCGCTTCGAAGGGGCACCGATGGTTCCAAAGTAGTTGAAGGAGTAGGGTCTGCTGTATACCGTGCTGATCTGGAAATAAACAAATCCTGCAAGTGTGTTAGGTCCCAGGGCATATGGGAATAGATGGGAATGAAAAAATGTATGAACTAGCTAAAAAGGGCGCGCACTTCGAAGCTTGTTCTATAGACGTCGTAATTAGATTGGGCGAGATAAAGAGAAGGCGAGAGTTGCACATGATCGACCAAGCGAGAAAGACGCGGGCTGTAAAGTATCGAAGATTATATGAAGGTCTTATAACTGTCAATCACTGACGATTTGACAATTAACGGCGGAAACTAAACCATTATAAATAAATAAACGATTTAGGTAGATTTACTCCTTTAATTTTACAGAAACTTTAATTTTTCCTATTCCCGACACGTACGACTTTGTCAGGATGCGAATTCACTGTTGACTCATAACGGTTACACTGACTGCACTCTGCCTTCTGGCGTCACATGTCTTTAATTAGGCTTGGCCAGTGATAGCAGATGTAGGAAGTGCGGGTTGGAGGAGAAAATGATCTAGCACGTTTTGTGCGCGTACCCTACGCTTGCAAGGCTAAGACTCCAGCTATTAGGAGTGATACAGCTGTCATATCTAGAAGCAGCAAGTGGCATAGTTCCGAGAAAGCTTCTAGTATTTCTCAAGAGGATGGAATTATTGTATAACATAGGTCCTGGTTTTTGATAGGGTTTTTAAGTTTGGTCGTTAAACAAACTTCTGATAATACTACGGGCTCATTTAGACTATGTGAGGTCCTCACAACTGACTTGTCCAGTTCAACCGAACCTAATCTATAGTTATTGTTGTTATCTAATTTTAAGAGGGAAGGTAAATCAACTGTAGTTCGTGTGGTATTAGTTTTTTGAAGGGCGCACAGGATGGCTAGAGGTTAAAATCAGAGGTAAATTCCTAAAGCAGCAACATAATACAACACATCAATTTATGTGAGGTCTTTCTTGACCGGCCAGTTTAATATTACCATATTTGGCGTAAAGATCCGACGAGTTCCAGCAGGATTCCTTGTTTATGTAAAAGTGAAGAATGAACCGAGTTTTTGGTACCACTATCCCTCCACCCTTTCCACTTTGCTAAACTGTGCCGCTAATCGACGGCATCCCATTCAGCCTACCTACCTTATTTTATTTGCATCACCACCTAAAAAAGCGCAACTGGGTATAAACAATTTACCAATATTACTTACCAAATCACATTTGTCGCTGCTATTTACAGCCACAAACTGTATCGTCCAGTTTGGTAAATCCAATATAATTTGCGTACAACTGCTGAAGGACTTCATGTTGCCAGCGAATGGCACTATCACAATGCGTTTAACAGTCTCCTCAGGTCCCACTGGCGGTACCAAAGCACGCGCTTCTTGCTGATGTTTAACCTCCCCAGCTCTCAGAGCAGCTCGCGCTGCTATGCCAGCACCCAATGGTACAGCGGAATTAATTTCACGTAAAATCTTTTGTAGCAAATTTTTACTAGTCAAACGCACACTATCGGGTAAAAAGAGTACATATTTGGTATGTATTGCGGCGAGTGCATTTAGTTCACCCGGTGTCTTTTGCACATCAAAGCCCAAATTGAGAAAACGGACTGTATTCTCCTCACCGCTTCCAGTAATATTGCGTTCATACAGTACTGGTGGATAGGGTGAACCCTCTAACAATACCAACACCGACAAGTTTGGTACAATGTCGAGCAGATTGTCTATGGATGCTTTGAGATCATTTTCGAAGTTATAAAAACTGCGAAAGACTATAGTTATGGATTTGCGTATATGTTTATTGGCATTCTTCAATTTGTCACGCGCCGATTTTCCCGCACGCCCTCCGGATGATGCGCCACCTGCGCCGATTAGTTCATTATCCGCACCAGCAGCTGCTGCACGGTCTGCGCTGTCACTGGGTATGAGCGTTGATGTTAGATTCTTCCAAATTGTTGATTTCCAGGAGTAATAGAAAAGTATTAGATTAGCTATAACAACCAATATTACTATGAGCTTGGCGTGGCGTAAACGCATCACTTTCATGTTGCAACGGTGGGTGGTGTTTGCGAGTTTGAGTGTTTGAAAAAATAAAAATAAAATATTTGTATGTATATTCCCTTTAGCGAGTGTGCACTCAAAGCGAGGTCAAGTTTTATTTCATTAATTAGCAAATTTGGGAGCATAACCAGTCCTCAAAGGACACTGGCTCTGCTGCTATGCCCATCACTTTAGTATACAGTTCACTGTAAATATTTTTTATTTGTATTTATGCATTTGTGTATCTATGCAATATAAAACATTCACTAACTACAAGTCCTCAGGATTTTTGGGAATCTTTTGTTGGCTTTTCTCTCTCAATACTCTTTTCTCTCTATTTAATAAACCAAATTGTAGTAGTATGTAAGTAATACATTTAAAAAGCTATTTTAGTCATTTAAATTTTCTCTTTACTTAATTTACTAAATGTAGCACAATACTGACTCTCACTTATATCTAATATGTGTTTTCTATAATTTTCATTTGACAGCGAAAAGGACTTGAAATAGGCAAGGTTGACAGGATGTCAGACGTGTATACCAATGTTTTCAAACAATGTTTTATTTATTGTTATAAACAAAGGATATGGCGAAGGAATGTAGGCCGCAAAATACTGTGCAAATAGAGCGATGACGAAAACAGTATTTTTTAGGAAGCTTAAAGCTAAGGGTTTGAAGTTTGAAGGATAAAAAAGCGCTTTGTGTTAAGTGTAGCTTTCACTAGCGAGCAACAACTCCGTATGTATTTGCTTATTTATGTATGCATGTGTGTGTATAACATACACTGTATAGGTACTAAGCTGCCTCATTTGAGAAAACTGTGCTTTATCCTTCGGAATTACAAAATAATTGTATGTGGTTAAAGGCCGTTGGAAGTCTGCGTTTCCACAGATCACAACTAATAAATGGAAGAAAGTATATTTGTATCCATCCTTTATTTGTAATAACGTTTTCACGTAATGACATAAATGAATCGAGATAGATATAGACTTCGCCCTATCAAATTTCTCAGTGTCGTAGAAGATTTTAATTGAGCCGTCCGTCCGTTAACACGATAATTTGAAAGAGAGGGGATATATATATATGTACGAAAGACGAGATCGATTTTTAAGAAGGGGGGAAATTGTACAATAACCACGCCCACAAATTCGATATCGAAAAATGGAAAAAATGCGATAATTCATAACTAAAGGCCGATCAAATTATGAAATTTTGATATCTGCGCTAACTTCATGGCGATTAATAGAAATTTCTTCAAATTTTCCGAAATGGGTGTGGCATCGCTCACATTTAAAAGAAAAGTTTTGCAAGCTGTAAATGGGAAGCAATTGAAGATACCATATTGAGATTTGACATGAAGGTTTCCTTGCTGCTTTATATTTGTAATGAATTTAGAGAAATTTCGCTTATTCCAGATCTTCTGCTAACGTTCGAATCGCTAAACTGTTGAATAAATAACTCCAATATTCAATAATGCAAAAATGGTCTTTATTAGACTACTTTCAAAGTACTTCACAATAATACTTGACTTCGCAACCAATAGCGTGCTTAAATCAAACTGATTGCTGCTTACTCAGCTTTCGCTCCTTTTACACTCTCTGCTGTCTCGTTCGCATACTTCTAGTCGTTTCTTCTTCTAGAATTTACTACTTAGTTACCAGATACATATATGCATGTGAATTTGTAGTTTATAGTCACTCGCATATGTGTGTGTGTATATGTGAGACCTACTTCGCTGATGATTGCATACTTTTGTGAGTATCCCTCCGCTGCTCGTATGTACATATGTGTATACATAATGATTGATTTGTTTATGTACATATAAGTGACTGCTTAGTATCGGCTTAGAGATGATAGTATCCCTTAGTGTTGCTAATATTCGTCACAATATGCTATATAGCTAAATTTTACTGATATTTCAACTCAGTACTGGTATGGTGTAGTAAAGTACGACAGTATACAAATTTTGAAAAGGGGCATGTCCCCGCCAATTTTTAGGTAATCTATCTATACGACTACCCTGCAAAAATCGTGAGTACTCCATGCATGCATGTATGGAGTACTCGCTATGGACCAACCGAGTGCTCCAAAATTAACCACAATTCATACAAAAAATATGGTCCAATTAACATTGCGATGTCCTAGGACTAACCATATACTCCAGCTCCGCATTGCATCAGAGTAATCCATGGAGTACCCACAGTCCAATAAACATCGTGTAGTGATTACAATCGTTAAAAACGAGCAATGATCGGCTTACAATATGTTCGTTTAGAAACATGAGTTGGTCCATTGCTGCATTACAGTGGAGTATAATGGTAAGTACTCCAGTGGACCACATGATCCAACGTTTTTTGCAGGGTATTTATGTCATATATCGATCAATTCAAACGAAATTCGGTAGAAAACAAAAACTGTTTCTTGTAAAAATGGGCGTATTATTTAGAAGACACGCCCGCTTTTTATTATTTCACATCCGTCTATCCTTCCATCAGTCCGTTCACACGACAACTTGAGCAAAATTTTAAATTTTGCCTCCCTGTTAACAGCACGTGATTGAGACATAAGAATCAAGTTTGGTGAAGTTGCACAGGTAACTGGTTGCTTAGCAAATGGTACAACAGTATCCCATTATGATCAGTACTTTGCTGGAAATGAATCCGGCACCTCTGCTTAAAACATAGTAACTTTTAAATAGTCTGAATTTAATTTTGTGCCACAAACTGCGGTAAAAGGAAACAAAAAGAGATCCGTTGTTTTACACTCGATCCATTCCACAAAATGAGAGTTCGTGTCCGTCTTTTTCTGCTTCCACAGGGGTTGCCGATAAGAATGCCTACTTAGCCGAATCAACTTGATGTTAACTGTTATGTGGAGACAACCATACCCTTATGCAATTCAAATCACAAAACTCCATTCAAGCTTCTTTTAACATTTATTTTCATTAATGCATTGTACTAACCACAAATTGGAAAAATAATTTGTATTTTTTCACAGCACATTTACATACATTACATTCATTATTTTATACATGTAAATATATATTAACTGGCTAGCTTAAATTGATAAATAAAACATATAAAAGTTTCACTTGAGCATTTCAACTAGTCTTAGAAGTATCGCCAAAAATGTGGGCCTAGATAGGCCTTAACCTGTTTAAACTACACATTGGGAATCAACAAAGGGCGCTCCCAAAAAATGTAGCATTTGCAAAGCTTTCATTGTCAGTAATTAGACAAGGTTTAGAATGTGGACCCACGTGTAAAGCTAGTTATGTATATCATCTTGTCAGCAAAGGATACCAATAGACCAATGTAGACCAATCTATATATAAAAAGAAGTGTACATTTTGATTGTCACTCCATAACTCGAGAACGGATAGAAGATTGCCATGAATTTTTAGGAAAGATACAGGAGGAGAGATGATGGTTAGTTGATTTTAAAATCCCAAATCGGTTTAGCCATTCATGAGTTATCATTTTTTTTTAGAAAATAATATATAAAAGAAAGTCGTGTTAGTTACACTACGCATAACTAAAGAACGGATGAACCAATTTGGCTGAAATTGGTGGAGAGGTAGCTTATAACCAGGAACGGACATACGATACTTTTTATCCCGTTCTGGATAGGGTCTTGAGATCAAAACGTGGACCTGGGTATCTTGGATGTGTTTGTACAATATGGGTATCAATGGAATCTGTTTATGAGTACTTTGATACTGAGTATTTTTCGTACACCTGGTGACTCGGGTCTCGAGATATAGGTCAAAACGAGACCTGCATTTAAGCCGACTCCGAATGGCAACTACCAGCAGGTGAATTCTCACTAAGCTTTTCATGGCGGAAATACACTCGGAGTGTTTACCAAACCACTGTTGAGGGATGATCACGCTTGGAAATTTGTTTTATGAACGAAAAACTGTTTCCTAAAGACTTTAATGCCACTTTTCTCGGGCCTTGAACCTAGGACCTTTGGTTTAGTAGACAAGTCACCACACCACGGTCGCCGTTGATATATGTATGTATCAAACAAAATTTGTGAACATTGATTCTTACGAAGACCAAGGTAATCCATTCCCTGTATCAATCGATATGAATAATGGCTTAAACAAATACAATACCTCACTTGGCGGACAAGGAAAAAGCTGAAAACAGTGTTGCCTGTATTTCTGGTAAACGCCAGATATGCAACGTATCAGCCCATGATTCATTTACTAGAGCTTTGTTTCTCCAGTGATGACATAGCTTTGATACTCCCAATATAAAAATATGGACGGATTGCTTTTCCGAAGTAAGGAAAACGGGAAATAATCCAATCCACTTTAGCGAAAATTGTAGCTTAAAAGTACTTTAGTAGTATAAAATAGTGATAATAAATATGCTTTAAATTTGTAAAAGCCATCAGGTTTTGGAGGAAATAATTCATTTTCTATTAAATATTTCATGGATTGATTAAGAGTTATGTGGTTGGGTCATTATTTCAGAATTTGTTGCACGTGAGAATTTTAGTTAATCAAAATACACTATCTCAAAATTAGTTTGAAAACTCCTATCTGAGCATAAGTTCAATGCATTTTGACACAAGAGGGAGTTAACGAAAAGCATTCTGAGATAAGGCGTTCTTCAACCTAAATCCGATAGAGGGCGATTTTATGACAAATCCTGAAATGGACATTTTTGAAAATATTTTTTGATTTTGAACTGGCAGCTGACATGGGGTGGTACTCTACTCAGCAGCCGCAATGAACTAATAAAAAAAAATTTAAGAAAATGGATTATTGTCCCAGAACTTTATATTCCGGCTTTGATTTGACACAAGAGTTAAGCTTTTGTGCGGTCCTGCTACACTGGGAGTATTCAACTTTTTATTCTGAAATTTCGGAAAGCTCTTTTCCGTTAAGTATTCATGGAAGTGTTCCGAATAAACCGTTAGTTGAGAATATTCGGAACACGTTCGTTTGATACTACCTCACGAGGTCCGAATATTCCAAATAAATATATACATAATATTCCAAATATAAACCGATTCCAAAATTCTTAGATGGAGATGAATGTTCCGAACATACGGAATGAATAAGTTAACATGCTCAATGAGTATATTTCGTTTTGGCATCTCCATTATTTACTAATGACATTTTTACGTGAATCAATTTACTAGTTGAGTTTTTCGTGACGATGTTTTAAATTGGTTTAGGTTTCGTATGTTCATAGGTTTACGACATTGCACTATTGCTTGGTGTCCGTAATTTTCATAAAATTATTTATGTTCAGCCACACTAAAAGATCATGGCATTGTTAATAAATTTATCATACTATTAAAAAAATAATCGGGTATTTGTAAACTGATTTCTTCCTATTTCTACTACTAATATTTTCGAAAAATCGCAAAGAAACAACACAGTTAACGGATTTCAACTCGATTTGGGAGCAAAATGGCTGCAATTGTCAAAAAATTTGTCAAACCTCCTGTGATTGAGTCATGGTATCAGCCGTCGCATCAATTATACTTTGCCAATTTTCTACTTTTGACAATATTTACACCAAGTCACAAAAGTTCCACTTTATTTTTTGCCATTTAAAGTACGCGTCTGTGAAAAAAGTGTGTGTTTAAACTAAGCGGTGCTTTTTTTGACAGAGAAAATTTTGAAGCTGTAGAAAAAAAACTTAAGAATCAATCAATTCGATTTTAGAATACAGGAAAAGTACTTCAGATAAGTCAAATATACTTTAGAAAGAATCAAATGTACTTAAAAAACATCAAACATAGTTCATAAAGTGTGACATATACTTTAAGAAATATCAGATTATATTATAATGTTTACAGTATTTATTAAAATAAAACAAAAAATAATTATAGTGGCTTCAAAGTACATGTGATACACTCTGAGCACTTTTGCTTATTTATAAGTACATTTGGTGTTTTCTAAAGTAGATTTGCTAATTCTAAAATTCATTGGACGCTTTCGAAAGAACGTTTGATTATTCAAAACATCAAAGATACTTCCTTAATCGATTGCCGTTAAAATTAAATTGATATTTTCGAAAGTGCTGCTGGAAGAGATGTAGAACTTACTTAGTCTGTATTAAAGTTATGTCAGGAAAACAATTTGCTTATAAGAATGTGATAAAAGCAGAATAACTGAGCCTGGAGTCGGAAACGCAATCGAAAACGAAGAACATACATCTGATAAAATATAAGGATAATAATGCAATACTGCCATTCACCTCATAACAGTAAAAAATGGACAATCCGAAGGTTTATTTATACCGAAGGACTTAGGTTTTTTCTACTGATAGAGTTATCTAACTCCGATTCCCAAAACCCGGAACCGAATTCGAACTCTGAAATCTAAATTAGTCTGAAGTTTTAACATTTTGGTATCGGAATCAAAGGTCAATAGCCGCTATAGTTTCTTATTAAAAAAAAACAAAAAATAGTCGAGCGCATAGTAGAGCTCGGGACTCATACTACTAACATAGTTTACAACTAACCAGTTGGAAATTGGATGTATGTAATGTACCTCACTCTTTGATGAATCTTAACTTAGTGTGTGCCCTTGGTTCAAAGCCATGCTGGATGGTTAAGCGTGAAAAATTTAATAAGCGCCAAGACCAGATTTTAATTCATCCGTATTAGTCTGCAGGTATTCATAAAATAGCATTTATTCATGTATGGGTATTAAAAAACAAAACAAGGAATGAATATTCTGACTGGGTAGCTGTTTTGTCAATCAACATCAATAATATATGTTTTATAACAAGGATATGAATTTTTATTTTTCCATTCCATTAAATTTTGACTAAATCATATATTTTCTAACTAGAGTTAAACCCAACAATATTGAGCTGTACAACTTTAGTTAACACGGAGTTAACCATGGAACTCACCACTGTGAAAACGACCAGAAAAGAGGATAAATTAAATCAAGATATGTCAGTCTGCTACTCGTAGCCAATTGCTCTATGTTTTCTATGAGGTAGCCGCTAGTTTTTCTTTGAGCAAGATGTGCATAAAATATCTTTTTTAAATTTTCGTGGCGTTTTTGTGTTTATTTTAACGACTGTTTTTAATTAATTAATAGAAAACCTTAGGCATAAATTTTTGATTTCCAGCGAGGATCTCGCCACTCGTAGCAAACTGGTGACTCTTATTTCGGTAAAAGTCGAGTTGAGGGGTCAACTGCTAATACGCTACCAAAAATATCGAGGGAAGTGTCAAAAACGCGTATTAATCTCGACAACAATAATCCGAAGGCGGAAAATAAAAATTGTATCTCTGTCCGGAGATATTTGCAGTTGAAGTTGGCGATTTTCATATGGTTGTTGTAATGTTGTAGAACCCTCAAAAAAAATTGTGAACATAAGTGTTTTGCGCGGATATAGTTTTGGTCTCCAAACCGGTGTTGGACCCACCCAGGGTAATTTTTTATAAGCGCGACCGAAGACCGCCAATGCAGAAAAGTGTTCTGCGCAAAAATGCTATGGATCCCACCCCCGGTCTCGGAGGGACCATTTTTCGGTTCATTTTTCGTTTTTTCGTTAATATCTTTTGAACGAGTTAAAATTTTTGTTTTTCGCCTTCGGATTATTAATACCGATGTCAAGACGCTTGACACCTCTCGATATTTTGGTAGCGTATTAACAATCGACCCCTCAACTGGACTTTTACCCTTATTTCAATTTATCCTCTTTGACATTGTGGATAAGAAAAGTGTGATAACTTCTGAATAGACGTTAAAATTACAAATATAACCGATCACCTGATTTTTAATTGACTATCGTGTTCTCATTCTATATCTCTTTCTATCATCCGTTGAAGATAGCCGACTCTATGCGCCGCCATATTGAACATCCTGTCAAAACGCCATCAAAACGCTAAAAAGTAGCCATCTTGAACATCCTGTCAGGCAGTTGATGGATAAGATATCACACTTTTTTTATGTACAATGCTCTTTGCCATAAGTAGGTACATAGAGACTAATACTTTAAAGTATAACGTCGATGCCTTTGCAAAGCCTACTATCGACCAACTCCAAAACCGTCTATCTGACGGCATATGCATTTTACAGAAGAGCAATCAAATATATTTTACACCCTTTTTATACTCAACTGAGCAGAGCTCACAGAGTATATTAGTTTTGTTTGCATAACGGTACCCCGTAACGTCATAAACTAATCAAGATAGATATAGACTTCAATATATCAAAATCATCTGGACGAAAAAAGATATTCATTTAGCCATGTCCGTCCGTCCGTTTGTCCGTAAACACGAAAACTTGAGTAAATTTTGAGGTATCTTAATGAAATTCGGTACGTAAGTTCCTGGACACTCATCTCAGATTGCCATTTAAAATGAACGAAATCGGACTATAACCACGCCCACTTTTTCGATATCCAATATTTCAAAAAACCGAAAAAGTGCGATAATTCATTACCAAAGACGGAAAAAGTGATGAAACTTGGTAGGTGGGTTGACCTTATGACGCAGAATAGAAAACTAGTAAAATTTTTGGACAATGGGCATGGCACCGCCCACTTTTAAAAGAATGTAATTTAAAAGTTTTGCAAGCTGTAATTTGGCAGTTGTTGAATATATCATGATTAAATTTGGCAAGAACGTTACCCTATTACTATATGTGTGCTAAATAAAAATTTGCAAAATCGGTTGAAGAACACGCCCACTTAAAAAAAAAGTTTTAAGTCAAATTTTAACAAAAAATTTGAATATCTTTACAGTATATAAGTAAATTATGTCAACATTCAACTCCAGTAATGATGTGGTGCAACAAAATACAAAAATAAAAGAAAATTTCAAAATGGGCGTGACTCCGCCCTTTTTCATTTAATTTGTCTAGAATACTTTTAATGCCATAAGCCGAACAAAAATTTACCAATCCTTGTGAAATTTGGTAGGGGCATAGATTCTATGACGACAACTGTTTTCTGTGGAAATGGGAGAAATCGGTTGAAACCACGCCCAGTTTTTATACACAGTGGACCGTCTGTCCTTCCGCTCGGTGATTTTCCCTTATTTTGTCTCCAAAGCTCTCAGCTGAGTATGTAATGTTCGGTTACACCCGAACTTAGCCTTCCTTACTTGTTTTGATAGAACTCGATGTACTGAGCTCAGAGCTAAGGAATTTCAAGTTTGCCACATGGCGGGGTTTGGGCGGTTTTGCAATTTGTCGCTACATGGTTTTGCAAAAGCATCGACGATAAATTTGTTAAGTCTTATAATGTAAAATGCAACAATTATTGTTATACATATATTAAAATAGTAATAACTTACTTAAATATATCAATGTATATCTATATTTGTATGTTTGTATATATTACCACAATAAAACAGGTAACAATTGAGCTTAGTTTATAATATATCGGAAGCCTTATACTCATACTCCAAACCTTCTGCAGCTGTGAGCTATTTGCCAATTGTTGGAAAGAGTATTGGAAATGGTACATCGCCGTTTGTGTTTTTTTGTGGTGTTGGTGGCCGAGGATCGGGTTCGGTACAACCCAAAAGCCAATACGTGGTAACTGTGCCTTTACCCTTCAACTCCACATCCCCACGCAATTCCATTTGGAAAGTACCAAACTTTTCGAATATTGCTTTAGCAGCTGAGGAGACGTGTATTTTTAAAGCTGTGAAGAGCAAATGACACAATTGTTAGGTATTTTTTTATGATAATGATGAAATGATATATTAAATTTGTTTGAAGTTGCCACCGATTCCTATTTCCAAATTTATTTTTAAAAACATCCAAATAAATGTAAATTCAAATTGACTGCCGAGAATATTTTTTAAAAACACCCTCTTTAAGAATTTTTTTTTAAGAAGGCTCTCAGAATTTGTTTGAAAAACGCCCGAACTGAGAATTTTTTGAATAAACGTCTACCTAAGTCAAAATATATTGAATTTAAATTCAGATATAGGGCTTTTGAAACAATCTTTGTAGATAGAGCGGTGTTTAACGAAATTATGTGTCAAGAGGTTTTTGAAACTAGGTTTGAAATTGGGCGGTTTTCAAAAATTTTCTGTTAGTGCGTTTTTGAAACGGCAGCCGAGATAGGGCGATCCTCCACTCTGCAGTACTTATATGGTGTTCTGGGAAAGGAGCTCTTCCAAAATGTTGTTGAATAAATATAACTTTCCATAAGCTTGCTACTTCACTAAAGCATTCGGTGTCTGCACAGGGTCCTATATTCTTCCCAGGACTCGTCGTGGTCCACTACTTTTATAACCAAAAAATATACTCCTCTTACTTCCGAGTAGTCTTCAGATATATAATTCACTCAGGTGACTTTTCTTCACCTCAGGATCTCCTCTAAGAATTTGTGCCTATGTACTAACATCTTTTTTACAAAGTTGTTGGCGTCCTCCAACTTCCGTAGGTTGCCCAAGGTTTGGATCTAAAAATATCTAAAGGTCTTGCCCTTCAATACCCAATTCAGCACTTAAGAAAGAAAGGGAAGTTGATATATACGTAGTTTGAAATGAATTTCAAAAACGCTTCAGTTATGCCTCGTTATATCATGCTCGGAACTCACTGTGATATGAAGCATAGTACTCGATGTTGCCCCAACGTATGTTGGTTGTTCGAAAACTACTATGAAAACCAACCAGGTGCTCACCCTTATCCTATGTATAGCCATCTAAGAAAACCATGTGAAGCGATAAAGGGATTCACCGAAGGGTTTGGGGAGCTCTAACGATGTTAGTTGTCCCTTTTCTGGATTCAGATCCGGTAAGTCCCGGAAAAAATCCCCTTCAGGTATTACCCCGATAATCGCAGGAATTATTTGCTACGACCACGTAAACCTTCTACGATCATCAAACCCCTCCTTCCTTTGAAAGGGTAATCCTTTGAAAGGGTTGTGCTTTACAGCGCTTTAAATCCCCGAGGAGTTCATCGTTGAGCAGTTTGTCCCCTTCCACCTCCTTTGAAGCCTTGATTTACCTCTCCTACTTCCAAAGTGCTATGATTGTTGTTCCTGGAGCTTTTCTTCCTACGGCCCTACAGCATCGCTCTTTTTTATCTTTAAGACTTATATTTCTGGGGGGCAGACAAATACCACACATGCTTGGGGCATCTTCCCCTACTCAGTTTCCAACATATCCTCCGCCTGCCTGCTTATATGGCGGGTGTATTGCCCTCCCTTCTCCGTAGGCCCACATATGTGAAGTACCCACCAATCCTTTGTCGATTCAAGTTCTGATGCTGCAGAAGGAGCAGCGCATTCTCCGACTTCACCACACATAGGACCAGTACCTTTGCTTTTGGTATAATGGTATCCTATGCTCTATTCACCACATCAAAATGTGCAATTGTGCTTTCTATTGCTATTTTAATAAACCTCTGTATTACCGTTAAGTAGCTTTTGAATCAGAAGTCTTCGTGGAGCTTGTATTCGAGTCTGTTTGTAGAGTCCTCAATTATTTATAAAATCAAACTCCCTCATACACAACGCATGAAAAATTGAAAAGGGCGATCGGGACATTCTTAATGTTAATATTAGGGCTCATATTTCAAGAGGCCAGTTTTTGTTTATAAAAAATATTTGAACGGTGTTTCAAGAAAAAAAAACTTTTTTTGAAACGCTCTAGTGTATACATTCTTCGATTAATGACTGACAGCGTGTTACCATACTTACGTAGTCCAGCTGACTCCATTCGTGAAGCTGTATTTACGGTATCACCAAACAAGCAATAGTGTGGCATCTTTTGACCCACAACACCCGCACAAACGGGACCCGCATGTATACCAATTCTTATTTTTAATTGATAATCAGGTTTATGGCGTATCGTAAATGATTTAACAGCATCCAATATGGCAAGAGACATTAGACCAATTTCTCGTGCATGATCGTCATTGCGTTCGGGTAAACCAGAAACTACCATATAAGCATCACCAATTGTTTCCACCTAGAAAAAGAGATGCACATACCAACTTATAGTCAGAACTTGTCTCAAAGCTTACCTTATAAACATCATAGAAGCCTATAATCCGATCAAATGTGCTGTAGAGATCATTGAGAAAGGCTACAACTTCCATGGGACCACTTTCTGCGCATAACGCCGTAAAGCCCACAATATCACTGAAATATATGGTAACACATTCAAATTGTTCCGGTTGCACCATTTCACCAGCAAGCAATTGTGTTGCTACAGGTCGTGGTAGAACCTGATATAACAACTCTTCGGTGCGACGTTTTTCCATGCTCAACTGTTCTGTTTTTTCTTCGACTAAACTTTCTAAATTGTTGGCATACTGTTCCATGCGACGTAAGAGATCATCCATTAGATTTTCACAAAAGCCCCTGGAGTTCGTATGGAAATGGAATAAAAATGTTTTTGATGGAAACCATTTATAGTAAAAGTCAGTCGGGGGAATGACAATATTGATAAATCAGCTCAAGAGGAGAATGTTGATTTCGTTCGAACTTTATTGGCCACTACCTAGGCTCCGGACCAAAGCCAAAACTGCTTAAAGTAACGATGAGCAAACTCTTCAACAAATCTACATAATGCTGGATTGAGGAGAGTTTGGATGCCTACAGATGCAGCTTTCACAAATATAAAAGCGATAAGAAAACCGCAGAATAGAAAGCAAGAGAGGAGTAAACTGAAAACCTGGAGACAACAAATGAGATAGCAAGGCTTAGCAAAATATTATCTCGATCAAAATTAGCTCCAATAGCACAAATGAGCCATATGGCTCTTGGACAGCCTGAAGCCAGAAATCATTAGAGGTCGTTATTTAGTTTCATCGACTAAGAAAACAGCGTAGTCAATAATAATATTTTTAATGACTATCAATTTCTTCGAATCTACTAAATCGGCGGAGCAAGATGAGAGATGGAATGTGTTACGTCTAATCGACATTCTTTTGAGATACTTAGAAATGGATATGTACCAGAAACCTGGAGAATTTTACGGACCAGGTTTTAAAGACAGGTAACCAAATCACTCAGATGCCAAAGATTACAAGCTAATAAGCCTCTCTTTCGTTATATCAGTCACATAACTTCCACCGAATGGAAGCAAATCAAAAGAAGATTGGCTCGAAAAGCTCTGCAGGAACTCGTTGTATTAAGTAGAAACCTTTTTACTTCAACCAGTACAATATGATAAGCTGCCACGACATTGAAAGCTCATTCACATAACTTCCACCGAATGAAGCAACTCAAAAAAGCTAATTGGCTCAATGTGCTTTCCAGGATACCAGATCGTCAATACACCCTGACAGGCTTCAACAACAGTTAAATTGTTTTCAATAGTTTCAGAATAGGAAGAAATAGCAGCCACATAAGCAGCAGCAGAAACAACTAAAGATAATTTTTCACTTGGTGCTTCTGTTTATAGTCAGGACACAAAAGAAGCCTGTAGATTGAGAAAATCCAGAATGCTGAAATTAGCCAATCATGTTTCGCACCCTCTGCTTAACTGTGGCCTTGATCTGTTGAACGATTTGCATGTTGCGAGAAGCCATGATGCTGTAAGCAGTACGTCTCCTAGCCATCCTTCAAAACCATCGTACACAATATTGTGGCAAATGTTGACATCACTATGCTGTTAGTAAATAATCACAACAACAAAAACACTATGTACAAGGCAACGAAGAATATTCCACACACATAACCAGCAGCTCGAAGTGAAGAGATGTCTCACATACACAGATTAGTCACCAGCTAAGTGTAGAAGTTGCTACTCACACATACGCACGCATATAGCTAAATAACCAAAACTGTTCCATGTTCGTGAAAAGCCTAGACCTTAGGATAAATATGCGAACGAGGCAACAGAGAGTATATAAGCAGAGCAAGCTGAGGAATAAATAATCAGTTCTATTTAAACATGCTATTAGTTGTGAAGTAGAATTGTGAAGTACTACTCCCAAAGTAGTCTAAATAAAGACCAGTTTGCAATACTGAATATTGGAGATAATTATTCGACAGTTCAGCAATTCAAATGTTAGCATAAGGTGCATAATTATAAGGAACTCTCCAGAATTCATTAAAATATTTTAATCATAGCTACTTCTTCGATTAAGAAGAAGCAAACACATTATTCTTCCACCCGAGTGGGGTCTCTCTTTCCTCCGCTGACAACGAATTGTGCCGCCGTTACGTGTCCGGAGTGTTTTCTTTACTTATGATGTATTACAAAAGACATTGCAAGTTAATAACTTAAGAAGGGTTTACAAAACCTTTCAATGCTATACGCTGTTCTACAAAATAAAAAATATACCTCGCTTGAACTAATTTGTAATCCAAGTCACCTTGTAGAAGAGTTCAAACTTACTTCATAATCAATCGCACCGATGATCTTATTGTAGCAAAAGCTGGTCTATCCTCTGGATTATCAGCCCAGCATTTTTCCATTAAATCAAGCACATCAGGCGGACAATCACGCTGACCAACAAATGGACGAAATGGTGGTATTTCATGAGCTTCTACACGATTCAGGATGGTCTGTATATCCATATATTGACGTGCCATTTCATAGGGTCCACCACGTACAACGATTTCCTCCAATATAATTGCAAATGAGTAGACATCGCCTTTTTGTGTAGCTGGATTGCCAGGTAAAACTGTCAGCGGTAGGAGTTCAGGTGCAATCCACAGGAACTCTGGAAAACAAAGAGGGGTTGATATTTCAAATAAGTCATACATACAGATATGCGATTGATACTATGGATGCACCGAGACCGCACAATATTTAACAAAGTTAAAATTGCTTTAAGGTATATCAAGGATCTTCAATATATTTTCAATCTGGACTTTAAATATGAATTCGACTTCGAATATTTTAAATAATATTGGGTTTAGAGGCATTATCAACATTCTTCATAAATTAGCGCTTAAGTAACAGCGTAGGAGCTTTTAGTGGGCGCCGAGATTTGACATTCAGGTAGTCTTAAATTAATTAGGACATTTGAAGATCAAAATATTGCACTCAAACACCGACTACTTTTGAAAAGAGATCAAACAAAGCTCCCACACCTTCAATCAAATGGTTTAATCCAGATACACTTCCAGCACTTATAAAGGTATTAGGGCTAACACCTAAAACTAAAGTTCGCATTTCGCTCTCAAACTATCTAAACAACAACTCAACAAAGTAAGGACTATTCAACGGTCCCGCGTATACATGGCCAACAATCGATATTTTGTTTTCTTTAACTTACTATTGAAATAATTCTGATCTTTGACAAATTCCGAAGGAGTAGTCAGTGAACGTAAACCAAAATCGGAGATTTTCAATACAAACGACCATCAATCAAGCAATTGCAGGAACGCAACTTTCCATGTACTTGCACATCACTGTTATGCAGATAAGCCATGCCCTTAACAATATCATGTATGAGTGACATACGAAAATTCCAATCCAATTGTATTGCCTCGTTCTCTAGAACATCTTTTAAACTACCCTTCGGACAATATTCGGTAAGTATTAACACGGTTGGGCGTGGCAAATCTATGCAGGCACCCACAAAGCGCACCGTATTTCGTGACTAACATCTCGAGCCTGTTTAATCTCCCACAAGAGGTTGGTGTAATATCCACCTCTTGCGGTGTATCTTCTTTATAGCAACACGTTCACCTTTGAAAATACCAATCGTGTGAATACCTGTGTGAGAGGGTAATGAAGCACAGCTAGCGATAGAGGCGCGTCCCGAGTGGATGTCGTATTGTTGCAGTGAAAAATTCTGCAGAGAAAAAATAGATATTGAGAGAAGGTATGATTATTTGTCATTATAATATTGGTAACGTTTTTAAAATTTGAATCATATAAAAAAAACTTTGCTATTTTCAATACTCACCTCTACATTAAGTTTTTGAAGTCCAACTTTGCTGCCATATAGTCTGCCCACTTCAAGTAAGACCTCATCGGGTCGCACACGCCAAGACATATTATTCAGTTCATTATTCAGCTTCATTTGTCTTAAGTAGATAATGATTGGATGAATAGGACGGGAGTGAGATCAAAAATTACTAACCAAAATTATTTTGACGTATACTTACTTGCACATCAAATAAATAACCATAAAGGAAAAACCAATAAAAAATGGCAAATGCGAATGTTCCATACATGATAATTAACTCTGGAAACAAAGAAAAAAATGTGTAATATTTATTTCATAGCACACA
Source organism: Eurosta solidaginis (assembly GCA_029619165.1). NCBI lineage: Eukaryota > Metazoa > Arthropoda > Insecta > Diptera > Tephritidae > Eurosta > Eurosta solidaginis. The sequence continues at coordinate 38,669 of JARSSU010007752.1, forward strand.
AACATATGCATCTCAAGTAGAAGCTGCTTTGAAGCAGGACAGGCTGAGAAGTGGTTAGTTACAGATAGGTAAATTTTCAATCATACTCTCTGACCTCGCAAACCTTGTCAGAAGTAATTTTTTAAACTCTCTGTCTTGAGGATTATAACTTTTTACAAACCAAGAGCGTCATTTGACAAAGACTAATAATTAAAAGGATCCGAAACTAAATTATACTAGAGCATCTGGCAGAAGTTGTTAATTTTGTCTCTGTATGCCTTTCTCCTCTTTCTATCCAGTTAATCCTCTTTTTTCTTCATTCTACTCCTCTTCTCTTCCTTTTTCTGGTTCTATCGCTCTTTATATATCTATCCATTTTCGTCGGCATCTTTTTACCCTTCTCTACTTCCACTTTTGTTTTCATGAACGTTGTGGCAGGGCGTGGCCCAATTAAACCAGGTCAATCCTGTTCACGTAGCCAAACCACATCGGACTGACGTTAGTACGTCACAGAGGGGAAAGGCGATTTAATCACCAATGCTTCGCATGCGCATTTCTCTGTGCTCCTTTTCATCGTGCACCATTCGTGTCATAACTACAAACACCATTTTGCTAACAGTAGTTCAATAGTCTATGTGACTGCACGTTAGGGAAATAAAATTTCTCATGGAAGGTTTCTCCCCAAAAACTTTGTGTACATTGAGTCTTTCGCTTTAAAAACGAGAGCAGTGAAGCATTGCATGTTCTCGTTTTCTAGTTCGGTAGAACAGTACGGGATATAAAGCATTGTCCTCTGCCCTACGCTTATATAAATATTCCTTGAAACCGCCGTGCCCACTCAAAATCTGCGCGAGATAGTAGCAAGATCTCTCACCCCTAATCTATCTTAAGCTCTACTTCTACTCTACCTGTATTTATTCACTACTCTACTTCTACCCCTACTCTACTGCTATTTCCACTCTGCTGAAAATGTATCGGTTGAGGTATTGATATTGAGATTCCAAAGACATAAATCGGCTTCCTGGTGCGAGAGTGACTAGAGAGTAAATTTATGATATGGAATGAACAATATCGATCTGTCACCCGCATTTTCTATAATATAGAAGCAAACTAAAATCTGCAAAATAGTGATACCAATTATCCGCTATTTTGAAGGCTGCAAAAAATAAAAAAATACAATTTTGTATTGAGAATATCCATACTACTAGAAACTTATTACCGACTAATCGGTATAATCAATTCAATAAACCCAACAAGTCACCGATAAAAGGTTTTGTAAAAATTAAAAATTCAAGTGCCGACGCAAAATATTTCTAGGTCATATAAGTTAGCAACGCTTTTCTTCTCACGCCCAAAATTGCTGATGATACGTCTACCATTGGACGCGTGATCTGATACTTCCTACCGCTGGCTATTAGCACTAGCTTTACAACATTATTCTCACTCCTATACTACGGACAATATGTCTAACATTAGGCGTGTAACCAAACGCTCCACATAGCTTGCATAAGCTTTAACTTTAGCAACAACAATATTGTGACGAATATTAGCACCACTAAGCGATACCAGCATCACTAAGCCGATACTAAGCAACCACTCGTATATACGTAAACCACATATAAAAGGCAGCGGAGAGATACTCACAAACGCATGTCATCATCAGCCGAAGTAGTACTCACATATACACACGCATATGGCTACAAACTACAAATATACATGTATATGGCTGGTAACCAAGCATGAAGTTCACGAAATTACTAGACCGTAGGAGAAATGGGTGAACGAGGAAACCGAGAGTATAAAAGCAGCGCAAGCTTAGGTCTGACTAATCAGTTTTGATTTAAGCACGCTACTGGTTGTGAAGTATAAGTGTTATTGTGAAGTACTCTCAAAGCAGTCTAATAAAGACCATTTTGCATTATTAAATATTGGAGTTATTTATTCAACAATTTAGCGATTCGAACGTTAGCAGAAGGTTTGGAATAAGCGGAATTTTCCTAAATTCCTTACAATATTAATTAAACCCGAAAGTCATTTCCGTTTACTTCAACGCGCAACAATAAGAATTCCCAAGCACCAAAGCTACAGTGGCAACAACAACAACATCGGCTAACATCAGCGGCTAAGCGCAAGCAGTTAGGTTAGGTTAGAGTTAAGTTATATTGTTAGAATTAATTCGTTCTATAAAGAATCGTAATAAAGAGCACACGGCTCAATATAATAAGTGTCGCGTGTTTTAGTTACTTATACATACTAACCATTGCCATGACACTCCGGTGCATTGTCCAAAAATCCACAACGAGGTACATCAGGTGGTGGTCCTTCACGCCCACCAGGCCAATGAATCTTTTTGCCATCGACAGCAGAATATTCTCTAGAAAAGAGATACTTATTAACTTCGATCTATGCGCTCAGTCAATGCAACCTACCGATGCAATCCATAATAATGTGCTACCACCTCAAATTTTCCATTTATTGGATCCAAATCGGATATAGAATAATCAGCATCACGATCACCATTATCATCAATACGCACATGACCAGTTATGCCATGAAAATTACGATTCCACATACGACGGGTTATAGCCATACCATCACGAATATCACCACCTTCGCTAAGAGTTTCATTGAAAGCCATGCCAAGCAAGTAGACACCGTCAAAGAAAGCGCCAATAAAAAAGTTCACCTGCAAATTTTAAAAGTAAAAAGAAATGTAAAATTGTTGTAGCCTCTGAGGCACATTCCGGAACAACAAAAACTTACTTCTTCACCTTCGCTAAAAGTGTAATTGTATGTTTTTGCCATTGCACGCACTTTATCCGCAAAGCCTTGATATTGCGGATTGGTAGGTTGTAGCAAAGAAACTCGAAGTAATGCCTCGTAAGCCTTGCGTGCATGACCATCCAGCGCATCACCCATTTCCCAGTCGTGGTCACCCCAATAAGAGCTCTGTAAAAGTGAAAGCAGTAAATCTTTTTAAAATGCAAAACTCATAGTTTAAGAACATATCAAAGGATTACCTGAAAAATTTCCACATCTAGGAATACCCAATTGCCATTTGTCATGCCTAGCGTATAAGCCGCCAGCATAAACTTACGTACAAGAATGCCACGCAATGATAAGATTACCACTGGAATGTAAAAAAATACATACATACTTGTTTTCGAAACAATTTTTTGCTTGAAATGTTGACTAGATCTTTTCTTCCTTTTCTTTCCAAAATCCAAGTAGGACGATCCATCAATTAAATCACGTGGAGTTTGTTTTTTTCACGCAGGGTTGTAGCGTGACGTAGCGGGAAGCTTGTTTAGACCCCACCCCTATAGAGCGTGATCCTAACCTTGACCCCGTTCCCCCCTATACGCGTATCGTAATTTATGGATCGCCCCAGGTGAAAGGTGCCAAGTCCACTTTTTTCTCCGTAAGTCAGTATGGTTTGGAGAATGCTATTAGTATAATATTGAATATTTTAACAGCTGCAAACTATTAGTACCGAATGGCATTCCAACTTTTGTGTTCCCAAGAGGTATTCCCCACTCTGCGATAGTCGATCTGTTGACAACAGAGTTTGTTAAAACACACACCCGACCAAAGCCACATCTTGTTGCCGTAAAATTTTTTTCTAAATTCCTTTTGCTGCATAATTGACACTTGGGCATAGCCGAACTCCACATCCCCTCCCGTACCACATTGGGAAGTAATGGTGACCTGATCTTACGGTCGAATTTTCTTCTGAAGCTGTGTGCTGAAGGGTGGTAACACAACCAAGATGATTCACTTCAAAAATTCAACGAAGTAGGGAGAAAGAGACAGTAGGGAAGCAGCTCTCTGGCAAGATCCAGTGGAAATCTATCGAATAAAGGCGTCTGCGATTGGATGGAGATGATAAGCCTGCTTTAATGAGGCAGAAAGAACAAAGTTCAGGGTCAGCGACGCAAGCTAGGCGCATGGACAGGACTTTTAGGTCTGAAACTTGAGGACAGAGTGGTCCCAATTGCGAGGAAGCAACTACCTCGAAAACTGCAATTCAGAAAGAGGGTCAGAAATAGTGTTTAACATGTCGAATTGTCGAACGGACGAAAGAATTTATAAGTCAAAAGGATGTAATGTTAAGGCTACGGGTTTTTTCCCGAAGAATCCAAAGCGGTATCACGCTGTGACACAGAGAGTATGAAAACCATAGTGAAACCAGCCTCGACTGTGGCTTGTGCAGATGCCTACCAAAATAGACCTGTACAAAGGGAGCCTTTTTTTAAACCGACTCGATTCGTCAAATCAGCGGCTTTGACAGCTTGCAACCATATCGGACCCTAAGATGATTAAATGTAGTGTTCCGAACCTTCAAAAGCAAGAGCAATCTTTATGAGTGAAATGAAAGACTCAAACGTTTGTAATGAAAACTTCAGTACAGGCATCGTGTGCTTAGATTGAGGAAAGTCCTACGCAAAAGTGAAATAGTGCAGGAATTGATAAGTAAATTATAGTTACAGTGCTGGTAGTCGATATCAAAATTTAATAGGCAGTAGAAAGCTTAGGCAAGCTTAAATCGCCAAGTCCAAATGGTTGATTTTCTGTTGTGCTACAAATGGCAGGTAGTAGTGGAGTAGTAGTGTGGCTGCAGATAATCTTTCAAGGGTACCTAAAAGGAATTCGTCGTCTACCCATCAAGGGTGGATACTCATGTACCTATATATCCTCTGCTCAAAACGCTTGAGGCTGTTGTTGTTGTTGTTGTTGTAGCGATAAGGTTGCTCCCCGAAGGCTTTGGGGAGTGTTATCAATATAATGGTCCTTTGCCGGATACAGATCCGGTACGCTCCGGTACCACAGCACCATTAAGGTGCTAGCCCGACCATCTCGGGAACCATTTATGTGGCTACATTAAACCTTCAGGCCATCCCCTCCCTCCCCACCCCAAGTTTCCATGAGGAGCTTGGGGTCGCCAGAGCCACGTCTGTTAGTGAAACAGGATTCGCCGCGGATAGGTGAGGTTGACAATTGGTGTTTGGAGGAGCTATATATTGCGCTGGCAACCTGAAGGGTTGCGCTACACAGCCCCTTGAATCTGGTATTTTAGTCGCCTCTTACGACAGGCATACCTACCGCGGGAACATTCTGACCCCCTAACCCGCTGGGGTACGCTTGAGGCTCTCATAGACGTGTATATAATGCCTACGTATGCAGAGGATATTTCAATTATTCGACGGATCTTGTTTTGTTTGACTAGAAAGTATAACACCCTGAGCTGGGCTAGGAACAAGCTGAGAGGAATAACCTAAGGAGGTCTATTCTTCGGATCAAGAAAAATTAAAATACGTTATTTTTTAAAGGCTTAACTGTTAAATTTTTGATTGCGACATCAAATGTTAGTGAACGATAAAACCTTACACATAGCTAAAATGCCCAATATACAAAGTAGTGTCTTACTACTCACCTCTCGCATACATACTTGCATCCTTTAAGTAGTTTTCATACGGTTCCTGCTCATTGCCATTCAGTTCACGTACGAAACTCAGCAAACCCTCTTGTCGTAGTCCATACTCCAGATTTTTACCCACAGTCAATGAGAAAAGATCCGAACGGTCGATAATCAATGCTACATGTTTCCAATTGAATTGACGAAATATGCTTGCAAAAACCAATTTGAGGCGGCACTGGCAATAGGACATACGAGTCAGGGTTGGATATTTACTCTTATCTTTGAACATGCCCTGAAATTTAGAAAGGGGGAAGAATGTTATTAAATTTGTTGAATAAAACGAATCGTTTTCGGTCTTTCGCTTTTCCAAATATATAGGGGTCGTCTCAAATATAACACTGCATGAAATTTGACGTCTTATCGTACATTTCCACTTTTCATTTCTTGCTTTCCCATGTGGAGGTGAGGCGCATGGTATCACTGAGGAACTGTATCTTATTAATTGCGAGTTTGTGTGAATAACCTAGCAAGTGTTCCTTTGCAACTTGTTCCGCTTTTATTTAGCTTAGCTTTTTTTATGTTTTTAACATATAATAGAAAGCCCAAAGCCTTTCCATAAAGTGTAGATAAAGACATTTGTAAATTTTTATATTTTGATTGACTGCAACGTTTATGCATCAATCAACCCACGCAAATCAATTCAAGCATCAGATGAGGCATTTTGACGCGTAACATTCAGTAAGATTCCTTCTATACCTTGACAACAATTCGATTATAAAGAACGAGCCTTGTTGTCATAAGTCGTCAATACGATAGCTTACCTATATAAGCTACATGCATATGTATGTAGTGTGTGTATATAGACTATTATATGGAGACAAACGTTTATTAAGCTATAAAGTCTACCACCCTTCATAAGGGCTCATTAGGTGGGATAGTAGAAAAACGTGCAGCAAAAGCTGAAAATGACAAAAAATGGAATAAAAAGAAGTTCCCCTTAAGCTAAGTTAGCTTAGGTTGAACTAATCGACGAGGAATAGACGGGTTAGCGATTTGTTATCGAAGAGTTATACATTTTTTATCGAAAGCAAATGCTATCGATGCTTTTCAGTTTACTATCGAAAAAATATAGGTTTGGTTTCCTGGGCTGAGCTCATTGGTCGTCTAAATAAACCAACTTTGCTTCAACGCTTCATGCGTCATTCTCAGGAAGATTGATTATTTAAATACTATCACATTTTGTTACACGGTATATAGACATACATATAAAAAAAACAAAAATGTAAGGCGCGATAACCTCCGAAGAGATCTAAGGCCGAGCTTCTCTTCCAATTTGCGTCGTGCTCCTCTTGATTTTCCCTACAAATTGGCCGGACGGGACCTACATGTTTTATGCCGACTCCGAATGGCATCTGCAAGGCAGATGAGTTTTCACTGAGAGCTTTTCATGGCAGAAATACACCCGGAGCGCTTGCCAAACACTGCCGAGGGGCGACCCCGCTTAGAAAAATGTTCTTCTAATTTAAAAACCTTATTTCTAAAATTTTGATGTTGCTTTGCCCGGGGTGCGAACCCAGGGCATACGGTGTGGTAGGCGGAGCACGCTACCATCACGCCACGGTGGCCGCCATAGAGGCAGACATACATATATAGACATCTTAATAGTAAATTTTACTTGTCTTGAAGATGTAAATAACATAAGTAATGTCTATATCGCGGTTGTGCAGAAAGAAAATAAGACAGGTAAAATTCACTATTAAGATGTCTATATATGTATGTCTATATACCGTGTAACAAAAGGTGATACTATTTAGATAAATAATCAATCTTCCGGAGGATAACTCATGAAGCATTAAAACGCGTTGAAGCAAAGTAGCGCAATCCAGCAAACCATAGGATTTAAAACTGGTCCAAACAAACTCTTTAAAAATATAGGTTTTGTTACCGATTTTTGCCATATCAAAACGACAAAATTTCAATAAAAAATCGTTATTTTTTCAAAGCAAAGCGATATTTTTTAGATAACATGTCGATATTTTTTCGATAACAGATCGGTTTTTTTCGATAACAATCAATAGAAATCGTATATCGTTAGCTTAATGTGAAAATGTGCTAAGTCACTTATTTTTGAAAAATTGTATTTTAATGCAGTTTTAAAACTGAATTCAAAATACATCGATCACAAGAAAAAATATTTTAATTTTTAATTTTTACGTGCTGTTTGCAATGATGTGTAAATGTGCTAAGTCGTCAACTATTCAACAAAAATGTGTTAAGTCAACCAGTCAATAATATCAATCTGAATTACCAGCCATTTCTTTGTGCGCGCATTTTATTTACTTATTTTATTCATTCAGTCTAAAAGTAGATGTTTTGTTGTTGTTGTTGTATTAACGATAAAGACACTCCTCGAAAGCTTTGGGCCGATGTTGATGGTCCTTTGCCGCATATAGATCCGGTACGTTCCGGTAACAAAGCACTATTAAGGTACTAGTCCGACCATCTCGGGAACGATTTATATTACCACATTAAACCTTCTAGGCCATCCCGTCCTCCCCACCCTCTAGTTCCATAAAGAACTTGGGGTCGTCAGAGTCTCGGCTGTCAATGAAACAGAATTCGACACGGGTAGGTGAGGTTGGCAATTGTGTTGGAGAAGCTATATATTGCGCTGGGTTGCCTACACAAACCCTTGAAATTGGATTCACGCAATTGAGACATACCTTTTGTTTGATAAATGCTTTGCGCTGACCATAATCTACTTCAATTCTTACATGTCGATAATTACATGCTTTGTTACAGACTATGTAGTTAAAAATAGAAAACAATTCAAGCTTAAACTTATATAAGTTGTTATTAAAATTAAGAACACTACTGAATCGATTTGCTAGATGTATAGTCCTAGTTATAGGTTCATTCATAGCATAATTCGTTTTATTAGTTATTTAGATAAATAATTTATTGTGCCGAAGATCACGCATTGGAATATATGGAATGAACAAATTAGATAAAACAGAGCAATTCGTGATAACGTTTATTACATTATAGGCAAGCATGAGTGAGATTCAAGTTGTTCTGTCATGCAAAGCCTGAAGACCGAGCAATTTGCACCTGCTCGTATATGATGGGAGGCCGTCTGGCCAGTGAAGCATACGTATAGCAATTTTTGTAAAAAAAATTTTGAACTCTCTCAATTTCATAGGAATTATATTCATAGAAAGGATTCCATATTATTGAGCAATATTCGAGACGACTTCTGACCAAGGATATATAAAGTGACTTCAGCGTCATAGGGTCCTTAAAGTCACTGGTGTTACGTCTACTGAACCCAACCATTGCGACAAAGTTTGAAACAACGAAGTCAATGGTACTAGAAAAAGAGAGTTTGGAGTTAAAAATTACACTCAAGTCTTTACTCTCTTGACAACGGTTAAGAGATTTGGTATTTAGTTTGTAGATAAAGTATGTGGCAGTTGTCTTTTTGGAATAAAGACACAGCACAGCATTTGTTTGACTTTAAATATAAATTATTGTCTGCGCACATCCGGCAAAACAGTCCAGATCAGAACCGTTAGAAATAGTTTGACAAATAAATAGTATTTTTTTGAAATATTGTTTTAGTGTTTTATTTCAATCACAAAAGATGAGGAGTGATGAGAAAACATATTGAGTAAAAAGTGCTAAGTCAGGAGAAAAAATTTGTTATGATGCGGAAATAGTGCTAAGTCATAAAATAGCTGCTGGGTTGGCATACATGATTTTTATTTATCTTTTTCAAAGCGTCTACACTCAGAAGCATTGCAATTAAGGTATCCTCATTCACAGTTTTGAAAAAAGAAGGTTATTTCAAAAGTTATTAATTTTTTTTCGTCTCCTGTAAAATTCGTAAAAGTTGACTTAGCACATTTTCACATTAAGCTAACGATATTTCAAAAAACAAAAATCAATATTTTTTGATAAAAATTCAATAAATTTTCGATCATAAACCTCAGTGAGAGCGAAAAAACATTTGAAAATAAAAATTAGTCACTGTGAAAGAGCGAAAAAATTAAAATATAAGCATATCTCACTGAGGAAGCCTTTTTTGTTCTTGGATATACCCGTGATAAACCGAATTGCTTTTTCTGGTTGACCGTTCAATGCAATCTCCGCTCGACAGCTTTTTATATAAGTTAGGTTAGGTTAGATTAAAGTGGCTGCCCCCAGAAGAGTGATGGACACACTTGGGCCGGCTGGCCCATTGTGATACCACTATGTGGGCTATAGCCCTTCTTCCCTTAGATGTGTAAAAATTTTAACCAATTTGTCCTTCTGATGTAGCGTAGAATATTTTCGATTTCCGCAGAGCCAAGATCTGCTAAGCAGTCGATGAAATACTTATTCACACATTCCATACGTATACTGGCCAGAGCAGGGCATCTACAGAGGAAGTGCTCGACGCTTTCTATCTCCTCTTCATCCCTGCAGCTCCGACAAAGATCGTTGGTTGGAATTCCCCTGCGTTCGCCTTGTATTCCCATCAGGCAGTGGCCGGTTAGTATCCCGATCAGTGGACCTAAGGAGAGACGGTTGAGGTTAATGAGGAACCTAGTTCGATTCTCATTTATGCGAGGCCAGTTTTGTTTGGACACCTCGCATGTGGGTTCCAGCGTCCATCTGGAATTTGCCTTCTTGGCAAAAAATGATGTGGGCCAGTATTTGTACGCAGCAAGACGGGAAGCAATGCCCTTCAGCTGGCTTAGCTCTATCTGTACAGTAGCCTTCCTCGCTAGCTCATCGGCAGCACAGTTCCCGGGTACACCGCTGTGACCTGGGACCCATACAACAGCTGTCTCTCACCGCGATGCAAGCTCGTTTAGGGTCTGTCTGCATTCTATTGCTAATTTCGATGAAGTGTTCTTGCCTTGGAGGGCTTTTAGAAAAGAAAGCTTTTTATTTAAGGAGAGTTAAGGATCTTCAATTTCGACACTTTTTATTTCAAGTCCGTTGTCATTTACATTTGTAAATAGTTTATACCGTAATTATACTCCCTCTTTTCTCATTACCTATCCCGTGAAGTTTTAAAAAAATTTGCTAAAACTTCAAACAAATGGCTAAATTGATTTTAAAGAAAATTACTGCAGAAAAACGTCCGTCTTAAACGCGAAGGTGTGTATGTTTGTATAAGCATTAAACACCCCTCAGCTTAATTCACCAACAAAGTTTCTTATCGTACTTTTGTCCTCAAAATAAAAAACAAAAATTAATTAATTAAAAAATACCCAGCACTTAGACTAAGTACAACCGCAACAAAATTACTTAATTTCAAATGAGATCAAAGCCTTCGTCAGTCCATCAAATTATAATACAGGAAATTAGAGACTTAAGTATGGACTTTCCGCATACAATAACAAAACAAATACCTTTGTTTATATATATATATGTATAAAAGTATTTGGTCACTGATGGAATAAAAAAAATTGTTGTTTTCCCTTTACTTTTCATCTCAGAAAACTTAGGATTTCGCGCTACTCATTTGAAATGCATCAAAAAAAATTTATGAAGAATGCCCAAAAGGCCAACAAATACTGTTTTCTGTGCTTTGATCTTCTTCTTCTTCATTTGTTTTTGGTTTTGTGTTTGAAAGAAATTACAAAATTTCAATGCCAACAGAATTTCAGTGGTGTCCTTCCAAGTTCGTTACTACTACTTGAGCTATATGTATATATGTACATGTGCATCGTGTTGCTATTGGCGGTGTTAGTTGCTGACTGTCGTTGATTGACACTGACCATGGCAATGACAGCAATCTTCATTGGGTAACTGCGAATAGCTAGAATCCCAGCATGCCCTTGCGCTAGGTCAAAGGTACATATATGGCTGCTTTAGTCAGTAGCCACAGGGAACTCAGAGCTACCAAATAAAGAAAACCAAAGGCGATTAAAACTGACGCCAGCTTGTACATACATATGTTTGCCAGTGTACAACAACATGTTAAGCAATGTAATTTATATGTAATATACTATATTCCTGGGGGCCCATCTCTAAGCAATTCTCTCCACATAAAAGCTGATGAGCTTAATTATATCAAAGGCTGAGGTGACTCTCAGATAATTCAGGAGCAAGTAAAGGTGCCACCAGTCAACACTAAAAAAAACAATGTATGTATATACACTAGGGTGAGTCGATTTATTAACCGATATCGCGCCATCGATTTCTCGATAGGATTTGGATTCAGGATTCAGGTCATCAAAAAAACCTTCAAAATCCAAGTCGAAAAAAATCAAAAAAATTAAATTTCGCAGGCTCGAAAATTATTTTTTTGGGTATGCGTAGTGGAACTTTTTTACCTAAGCTCAAATCCTATCGAAAAATCGATGGCGCGATATCGGTTAACTTTCGTAAATACAAGTCGACCCACCCTATATACACGCACAATAGACAGGTGGTAGCTTTTCGTTATAGGAGAAAGGACGAAAGGTGAGTGCTTATTAGTATGCCATGAATAGAGTAGTTGAGGGTGAACGGTTTCGGCGACTACTGCTACTGTGGGACAATCGATGCAGCTTTTCATAGACATTTTTTTTTGCCAGAGCAGATCTGGCATCATACAACTCAGCCATTTAATTTTTGGAAATATGGGGAGGCCTCCACCCTTATACACACAGAGCTAGTAAACTCCTATGTTATGGCATGTGAAATCCGTTATTGGAGACATATACCCAATTCTTGCAAAAAAGTAAAGCTGACTTCCCAGGAAGACGCACTTCACTCTGTGCCGACAAGTTAAAGTAGATATCCTCAATTAACCACGGGCAGACGCGATACGTGACCTGCATTGGAAACTTTCCCATATGCACTCAACATATTTTGTACTATAATTTGGAAGCAACGTCCTTACAGCAAACTTCCCTATAGTTAAACAATACTGACCCTTGAACTTCCGTTATATAAAAATTGTATACAAATTTGCAATTTTTAGCCACTTTCCAATTTTAAAACTCACCGTGCTTTCATTTTTCCATTTGTGAATTTTACCCAGTATTCCGGATGTTACCGTTAACTCGTCATCCGATGGTGGCTGTGGAAAAAGTAACAAAAATTCGAATTTTAATTTGCAGCTCACGATTAAATAAAATTTTATATTTGCTTTAAAGAAGGAGGGTCAGAAAAACCTCTTCTTACCACCTGGTCACCCATTCCAGTTATTATCGGCGTATTCCAATAAGCTGCCAAACGTGCTACTGGTTCTAGGGCAAACGCGCATGCGGGTCCAATGAAAGCAACAACATCATCTTTAAAATGCATATCAGCTGCTAAACCAGGAGCTTTTGCACCCGAACATGAAGGGTAACTGAAATAAGAATACAATATCAATGCGGAAAAATCTTGCATAGCTGAGTTATCGGTTTGTTTTATGTAGGTGAGTCAACGACGAGGTAAAACGAGCTATCGATTTTTTATTCAAGGGTTACAAATTTGCTATCGATAACAAAGGTTATTGATGAGAAGTAAATTTTGTATCGATGAGTTATCGGTTTGTTATTTAAAAGTTATCGATTGGTTATCGAAAAAATGTCGATGTGCTATCACAAATGATTGCCTTGTTATCGAAAAGTTATAAATTTGTTATTAGAGTGTTACCAATTCATTATCGGCGTGTTTTCCATATGTTATCACCAAGTTATTAATTTGTTATCGAAAAGTTATAGATTTTTTATAAGACCAATTTTTCATGAGCGTGTTACAGATTTTATTTTTATCGATTTGATATCGAAAGGTTTTCGATTTCTTATCGAAGTGTTTCCGATTTGTTATCGAGAATTTAACGGTTTGTTATCGATGACTCATGGGTCTGCTATAAAACTTCAATATAAAATCGATTATAGGTCTGTCACCCGTTGTAAAAAGCGGATAAGAACCCAATAAGAGACAAAAGAATATGCGATAAGAATTCGATAATAAACTGATAACTGCACGATAGTTATTCGCTATCGATAATAAGCTGATAATAAAACAATAACTTTGTCGGTGTCCGTTATTACCGATAAGAAGCCAATGAAGTTCTTCCCAAAAGGCCGAAACTATTTGCTTCTGGCAAAGTTCCTCTAAGTCCTGGGAGCTGATTGGCAACGAGGTCGTTTTTCGACCATCTGCACTAAAGATCGATATGGAAAATAACAACGAGAGCAATATTGAAGTCAACTCTAACAGAGGAACTTTGCCAGAAGCAAATAGTTTCGGCCTTTTGGGAAGAACTTCATGGCTTCTTATCGGTAATAACGGCCACCGACAAGTTATTGTTTTATTATCAGCTTATTATCGATATAATCGATATAATCGGATATAATCTATAATTATAGAATAACTCCGTCCTCTTGGCTAGTACTAGAAGTTTGCTAGTACCTAGCATAATTGCTGTCTCGAGATCAGGCAACTCAGCCGCCCCTTATAGCTGGGCCCTTGACCTGACAGCCACAGGACATGAACACAGAATGTGCTCGACCGTTTCTTACTGAAGCTCGCACTTCCTACACCTGCTGGTACTGACGAGATCCAGTTTATAAGCTTGTTTCCGAGAAGACAGTGTCCAGTTAGAAGCCTTAAATCTTATCTCTCCACTTTGTGAGTCAAATATCGTAGACTTTGCACATGATCTGAGAAATTTTGCAGCCCGCACTTTTGTTCACGCATTTCCTGCTAGATGGATCATATGCAATTCCTGTCTCCTTTTGATGTCTCCCAAATAGATTGGGACGTGTATCGTCGTTTCAGAGAGTTTTTCACCCTTCTTTGCCAATACTCCGCCTGTTTGTTACCTTATGTCCCTTTATGATCAGGAACCCTGTATATATGTACGGCCGGCCTAAGCGAAGTTTTTTCAATGCTTCTTTGCAATCCAGAACACTTCTTGATGAAGTACTGGCTATCAATGTATATATTGCTGCTTAAGCACGCTTCCTCCAGAATGTCTACTGCTACAATTTCCACTTGTAAGACGCTACAATAATCTGTCAGCCTGTAGGATCCACTTATTTCCGGAGCGACCCAGTAAACAGCAGACCCGACCCATTCCCTTAACTTGAAGCCATCGGTATACAGTATGGTTTGTCGTTTATGTAGCCTGGCGCCAACCCTTCGGCCCAGTCGTGGCCCCTCAGAACTCTTTCGAACCATATATTTCGTTTGCCCGATATTAGGTGGCGCTGTACTGCTATGGCCATACGACCTGCACTCAAGCTGTGCCGAGGCCTTAAGCCTTGTTGCAGTGGCTAACGCAAATGGTTGCTCTCAAAAAGCCTCCATCGAGTTAAGATTGGTGGTTCAGTACCTTTTGTCGCTATGCATTACTGTCACAATTGAGTACGCTGTAACCGTGACACTCAATATGAAACAGGTGTCCAGCTTAAGAAGTTATAATTACTGAGCATGGACACTATTATATAAATCAGAAGTCATAGCATAAACATAAAAAGATACCATGTAGTATGAAAAGCAACCAAAAACTGTACACCCTTTAGCGAGGATACTATCAAATTGTGGATACAACAGCTAATGCTCCGAAAAAACAAATTGGGGTTTGGCCTATCTATGGATCTCGGAATTTTAACTGCCTTAGTTGGTTTAAGGAATACCATGACAGTATTTTGGCATATTCTATAAAGCAAGGTCGGACAGCAACAAAACAACTATGACTGGAGACTACCAAAACTAACAAAGTGTGGAATGAACACAAGGCCTTTGGTTCCTTAGCACTCATGTGCCATGTTTGTGAATTGAAGTTGTGGCTGTATATACAAACTTTAAGATTTCTTTTGAAATGGATGTGGAAAATTCGGTAAACAGAGCATCTTAAAATAGTTAAATCCAAGATTGTCTAGAAAAGCAGTCAAAGACTGTTTGGAAATTATCAACCCCGCAATAGTTCCTATAACCATTCTAACAACTGCCAAAGTATTTGCCCGAGAACCATCCCGAAACTGTTCTCAGTCCCAAAACAATCTAGAAAAGTATATTTAAAAACCTGGCAATGCCTAAAAGTCATTCCGAAATAATTAGGCAATAATCCCTTAAACAAAAATGGTAAATAATCCCAGGATTTTCAGGTATCTAGGTCGAGAACTAAAATACACTTTTCCAATAATGACTTTCGTCATGAAGGGAATCGCTTATTCTTTAAATGGATTCATTATACAACACTCCTCTCGAGGTAACAAACACTTAATATTAGCTAATTATTGCCACTGATCTAAAACGCAGCCGTATTGGCTTCTGCCTTAGTGGCTTGCCGATTTGCAATAAGTCTCAAGCGTTTAGCTGAACGATTGCTATTAACTAAGCATCAAATAATGGCAATTCAAATTAATTTCCTTTTAATTCAACTTTGAATATTCTAAGAAATTGAAATACAAACAAACCTCTACATGGTCATATGAACTACTAACTTATTGTGTTGTACGCACAAGGCATGCCACGGGGCGTATGAGCAACAATTGCTTAGTAGATTTATTTGTTTGTATGCCTGTGTTTTTGATGCCAAGTGGCATAAGTGAAAATTTCTTGATTTACATAACGGTCCATAAGGACTTCACATGGCAGTTTGACCAAACTGAAATGTCCTATCACATGACAAGATTTATGTTGGACATTAGATCTGTTCTCATCACAAATGTTAGTACTTTTTAGGACATCCCCGCTTCGAAATCTGTAAACGTTACGAATCCATGTGAAAGTTGATCGCATGTCAATGGTACTACAAATCAATACGTCTGCTTTGCTGCGTTAAGTCTCATTTCTGACTACTCTACACACTTTTTTAAGCTATTGCGCCAAAGTCAACGTAATCTCATACACTGAGGGGTGATTGATCAAGATTTCAATTGGCATAATCCCTATCGGTAATTTTGCTATTATAGAACTCCTTAAACATCAACATACTTTTTTTTGCGCCCGATAGGGAGTAAACTGATATCAACGATTATATAATGTATTTTTCATGGTACGTGCTGTATGTTCTTGATTGGTATCAATGACATCACCCCGGCAATAATCGGCAGAAATAGTGCGTTGTTGTTGTATTAACGGTAAAGACACTCCCCGAAGGCTTTGGGGAGTGTTATCGATGTTGACGGTCCTTTGCAGGATATAGTTCCGGTATGTTCTGGTAACAAAGTACCATCTAGGTACTAGCCCAACCATCTCGGGAACGATTAATATGACCACATTTCACCTTCTATGCCATCCCGCCCTCCATGAGGAACTTTTGGTCGCCAGAGCTTCGCCTGTTAAATATGTGTATGATAAACTCATATTTGTAAAATGGATTTTCATCCCGTAGGTGAGGTTGACAATTGGGTTGCGGAAGCTTTGAAGCTATTAAGCTTTGTATTGCGCTTATCGTGTATGTTAACGGCTGTTCTGCGAAGAAATTTCAGGCGTCACATACCTGGTGTGAAATTTTTTAGGTACGCAGCCAAATTTCTTGTTCAATGATATAATCGAAGCCCCATCGCCTCCTTATGTAAAGGAGGAACGTAACATAGCCCGAAAAGCCTTTGTTACTGCTCCACAACAAAGTAGAATGGCAAATCTTGGACGTCTGCAGCATTGTGCTACCACTGAGTAGGTCTTATTCCTTTTTTCTACGAGTATTTAAAAAGCTGCACTCATTTGTTGTTCTGATGAAGTGCGGAATGTTGTGTTCTGGCAGAAGCAAGGGTGCAAAATTAGCTCTCCTTTCCTCTTCCCTACAGTTCCCACTTAGATCATTCGTTCATATGCCCATGCATTCGCAGTATACTCATAGTATGTTCCGCAGTCAGTGGATATAATAAGAGACGGTTAAGGTTAATAAGTTACAGAGTTTGGTTCTCTATTAAGTGAGGCCAAGTTTGTCTAGATAATTCATATGTGGTTTTCAGTATTCATCTGGCATTAGCTTTTACAGTGCAAACAGGCTGCCAGACTGTGTTCCCACTCAACAAGAGTAGGAGTCATGTTACTCAACCGATGTTACTTGACCTGTTCAGTGGTCTTCCTCGCTCATCATTCATCGGTAACACAGCTAACACACCACTGCCCCGCTACACCTGGATGCCAGGTCATTTAGAAACTATATGCAATATATTTCTACCTTCAGTTAAGTATTCTTGCCCTCAAAAGCTTTGAATGCTTTTTGACTATTGGAGTAAATGTAAAAGTGTATGCCGAAAGAGTCCGGCATCGTTATTCTTTAGGTGTTCCAAAGAACCCGACCGTGGTCTATTAGAATAAAAGAGGGACACGAACAGACAATAACTTTATGCTTTATCCTGCGTAATTTCTGAGTTCAACAATTTTTTCGAAATAAATTCATAGATTTTAATCATCGATGTAGTGATGACGATTGTCCACCGCTAACTTCTAATAGCACTTCTTGGTAACAGAGATATTTCGAGACTTGATTAAATGTGACTGGAAACTTTATAATTTAGATATGTTTGTGTGGCACGAAATAATAAATATTTTTTACTTAACTAGACTTATGCACTTTTTGTTTGCATCGTTGAAGTGCAGCCCTCTACAGTGGAAAGTTAGTATCCCCAAACAATCCAATAGTCTTAATCTCTAATTCAGTCTGTCAATTAAAAAAAACGAACGCAAAATGTAATTGTTTCGCAAAACGTATTAGGGTAGTCATTAAAAATGTATTTAAGTTGGAGGTAATAGACATGTTGCACAAGTGAGCAAAGGTCAGGTTTCGCTGTGATAACTTACCTAGTTGTAGATTTAGCACACACGTTTTGTTGCGTCACGTATCGTCGGGAGCCAAAAATGTAATGTATCGTACTTTGACCAGTGTACAATATGACTTCGCCCGTCATCCGTCAGGATGAAAATTTCTATATGATATCTTCAAGCATAATCAGTTTTATGGTCTTGACTACGGGCGATAAGAGAGATATCAGACCATATGAGACGAGTTGACGACGAGCGCCAGATATACGCGCTGTCTTTATGCTTACGTGCGCGTCTGTTGGCCTGCCGTCTAGATTTGTCGAACAAGGAATGCATGACCTCGTTTGCGATTGCATCGAACTATTTTAATAATTAAGATTATCTGGATGCCGGGCCATAGTGATATCCCGGGCAATTGTCAAGCGGATCTCTTAGCCCGCATCGGTACAACTGAACCGGATGAAGGTGGCTGTAGGAATATCGGGAGTCCGCTGGTAACCTGTGGTTTGCTCCTCCATAACTGGAACTCGAGTCAGCTCAGCAAACGTTGGGCGGACACCACCTCTTGCAGGGTAGCAAGATATTTCTGGCCGAAAGTGGATGGCAGGAGGTCTGCCGAAGTACTTGGATTCACTAAGGTTCACCTATCAATGGTCATTGGCGTTTTGACAGCGCACTGTCCATGGGTTTCCATCTCAATATACTGGAAACTCCATCCTGTATGCTGCTGTATGGAGGATGATGTGGTGGAATCGTCAAATCACTTTATGCTTAATTGCCCAGCTTTTGCCAGAACAAGGCGAAATCGACAAATCCATTCATGTGGGGGTATCCTCGTTTATTATTCAGAGCGCTGTATCCTCTAGTTGATCCGTCAACTTCTCACCTTTACTATGTGCTTGTAAATCACAATGCCGCAGAACGTGACAGGAAAGATATAGTTGTTGATGATTTCTAAATTCGCATCGCGCACCCGATAGCCGATGTAGGGATCAAATAGTATATACTGCACAGAGTGGTCCATGATATATGCAAGCCCGCCTTCATTTCCTCTTGCATGATCTTTCGTATGGAAATTATAGCCAGAGTAGGTCTGTAAAGCAGATTTTGCAGTGAGCTTATTAATTTGGATCGCAGTTTTGTGGATGTTGTGCCGCTTCATAAAGTCGACTATCTCCACTAATATCGAGAGACCATATGAAGACACCAAGAAAAGAGCAAGGACACAAACAATATCTAAGTGGCAATAACGGCGGGAGTCCTCGAATAAGGGGCGTTGGAACTTCATGTTAGTTTGGGACGTAGCTCAATGGAAAGGGCGGAAGCACGGCGAACTGCGTGACTGGACATGGCGGTTTCAAAGAGTATTTATGGATAGAGGAACATCCACTTTACCCAAGGTGTACCACAGAGTTAGAAAACGCAGAACACGCCATGTTCCACTGCCCCCGTTTTCACGAGAAAATACTCACCTTGCATAGAGTTTTTGGGGACGAACCTGCCACGAGAAATTCAGTATCACAAATGTGCAACAGGAAAGAATGCTGGACTGCAGTGAGCAAAATGGCATTTATAGTCATGACACGTCTGATGGATGCTGAGAGGGAGCGCAGAGAAATGCGCAGGCGCAGCAATGGCGATTAAATCGACACTCAGAGCAAATAGCGGGAACTTGGACGCAGGGACAACAGTAGGCCACCCTGAAGTAATGCGAAAGTGGGGCCGCGGTGGGCGACGGTTCCAAAAGTGGGGCTGTTTTTTTAGTCTACGGACACACGGTTGCTACGACGGCGGCAATTATGGTGCATTAGTATTTTTCAGACCTCCTGCAAAAAAAAACAAAAACAAAAAAAAGTCGACTATCTCCATGATCTTCCCAGGTATCTCATTGCCTTACTGCAGTATTTTGAAGTGCAACGGGGAAGACGTCGTCACTATTGGGGTAAGAGAAGGGTGGTTGCGCCTACATTGTATAAGGCTAGGAACGCATGTGCTGTTGAGGCCCTGGGACGTAACGTGCTATGGAGCGTGCCGGGTATCCGCTGCTGTAGGGGAATTACCGTCGCTGAGCCCAGAACACCGGTCGGATATCGTAATCGTATATATTCTGTACTGGCAAACGGTGTACAGGGCGATAGACACTAAGAGTGTGTTTTTCTGACCTACTCGTATGCTCGGCTTCAATTCGATTCGATTCGATATTCGCTGCATTCCTTGTGAGTATGTATTGTATAAGTGAGCATAAGCTTACCTTGCTTGCACTTTGCGCAATTTAATTTTGTGCGGCCTCAAAAACTCCTCATTTATAACATCCAGCGCCAAGTCCACGGCAGGTCCGCAACGCTCCAAATCGAAAGGTGAGTCTAAGTAAATGTAAAATCAAACAAGACTCTTCTGTTTTTACTTATGCATTTTATGCTTTATTCTCGTGGGGTGTGAGGAAGTATTTTTTTTATTGTTTGCTTTTCGCTTAGGCTTGGTCAGAGGAAAGGGGTGAAATTGAAAGAGAAGGTAGCGTGAGATAAGTCGATTATGCAATAAAAATATAGGAATTGGGTTACTCTGCAGGAGTTCGGTCAGTTTGTTGAACTGTTTTGTTTGTAAGTGATTAAGTTTTGGAAATTAGAACATAATGGTCTACAGCTAGCTCATAGGTTTAGCAATGAAGTACGTTTTAGGCGGGCTCTCCGTAGCTGGTGTTCCCAGATAGATAGTGTTATGAGTTACAGTCTCTGGAAATGAGGTTATTGGGATGATTAAAAAAGTATGCTGGATATTTACTGAGAATATGTGAGAAGAAAGTAAAAAGGGTAATGAATTGTCTGATTGAAAAATCATACTTGGCATAGTTGATCAGGTAGGCAGATTAGATTAATTATAAGCTATCGCTTTATGGATTTTTGAGCTTCTTCCGTAGATAGATGATCCCGCTTTTTCCTTGTTGCCTGTTCGAGCGACTGACTCTTTGTTGTTTAGTTTAGAATTCAGCCATCTGTAAAATAATATAAAAAAAAATAAAGAATAAAAAAATAATAATAAATAAATATTATGGTTATAATAAAATTAATAAAAAAATAAAATAGGAGGATTTCGTTTGTGATTCCGGTCTATCTACTCCGTACGTTTGCGATTTTTCTGTTTGCCCACCCTTGTTTCCCTCTCTGGGAGTTCCTTGTGGAAATTTTGTTCGCCCACTAGCATTTGGGGGGCTGTATGTCTGTTCGGTGTCCATATTATCAAGAAGGTTTGTTTTTCATAGGGACTTTGCTTCAGGATCACTGGGTGGTGTACCCAACCTTTAGAGCAATCCATCAATGCTTTCAGTATAAGCCTGTTTATTTACAGCCTCGCCGCGTTGCAGGATGGCACTAGTAGTCATGTATTCGTACAATATGAGATCACGTTGGGAGGAAGGTATAATGTAATATGGTTTTCCAAGAGACTTTGTGGAGGAGTTGGAGGGGAAGCGCAACGCTGGTGAGCCAGAGGTTTACCTGCACATCATATGCACTCTCGTTACCTTTACTCCTGTTACGATTCGATATAACGAGTGCAGTTCTCCACCATACGGTATGACGGCTGTAGATAGAATAGTAGTAATTAGAAGAGTATTGGGTCATCGACCCACTGCCGGTATAGATCCAATTGGACTATATGCGTGTAGGCTGGAGACCCTCTACGCTCTTTTTTCCTGAATTGCCGTACGTACAAGCGTTTTATGATGTAAGATGAAAGCCATTGTCGGCTGTTCTCTGGATCGTGTATCTTCCACATTTCTGCTTCCAGTCAAGCTTCCTGTCTAGAATATAAATCCTGAGCTTATTTAACCTCGGTATAGATGTAGTTTGCATTTCCTTACCCCGTTTCAGTGATGTGAAGATGGTTGTTTTTGGAGGAAATTCCTGTTGTCTTGGATACTGCGTATCTTGCGGGGGGTTAAAAGCAACATCTCATGGGTTTTTTTCACTCGCTGATGCTGACTGTTACACATTCCATTAGACCATGATTAGTTTAGTTCGATTAATGAGCCATTATTTTGTCAGGAGTCATGTCCCCACAGCATAGTAGAAGGTGTTGTTTTAAGCTCGAGTAACTGTCCAGAGTCAGCCGTATGTCTGTCAGGCAATATGCAATATAGATACATTGGCATCCGGTAGTGTGCCTGTAGTATAGCAATCAACAAGTAGCGTTCACCGTCTAGGTTTCACATAGATATTGAGTGAGATAAGACGACCCCACTGTAGGGGATTCCTACTGTTGAGTTTATACCTTATTAACGATAAGGCCCATGCTTCAGAAGAATATATGATGTTCTCTTCGTTAGGAGGAGCTCGCACGAACTTCACAAGAGGGCTCTTTCCAACCCACTAAAGTAACGTGAGCGATTGTGACCACACAGACAGCGGCGAAGCAGACGTTGTTGAAGGCTCTTACTATGGTCTCTTTTTTTGAGAAAGATACCAGCGTGTAAAAGTTATTTAAAGGCAGAACTTTCTTATCTTTATGTGTAGTGATAGCATGTAGAGCTGTCTCTAAGGATTTGCCTTAGAGTAGGGTTTTTTTAGTATGTTGGTTTAGATGTACTGCCTTATTGTGCTGATCGTTTCTAATGTATGGCGTCCGTCAATCGTTCTAAAACTTTTAGGTAAGGAAGGAGATGGTCAGACTTATTGGTCTGAAATCCTTTTGAGAGACTGTTGCTCCCGATATCCTGACCTCCTATTGAGGTTATGAGACTTATCCTTTGACTCCTTAGTCCATTCAGTGGGGATATAGAACCTAGGTTGAAGGCAAGCCTTGTATGATTTTAGACTAGTCAGAGGGGCTTATATTAGATCTGCTTGCAGCTATGCAAACTTCAGCGAGAAGGATGTATTGTCAATCCTTGCTTCCGGTATATTTGAGTAGAAGTGGTTTTTAAAGGACTCTGATTGCCGTGATAACTTTTTTTTCTATCATTACAATGTGGGCTCCAGGAGGCGTTTTTTCGAAATGTGCCTGGATGGGTTGAGATTGCTGTGGTTAACGATGTTATGGTTGAGTATCTGCAGCACGTTGAGATAAGTGAGTGCTGATCAGGGTGTTTCGAGTGAATTTCCGTACTATGAAGTGGCCCTAGTTCTCCGTCCGTTTGTGCGAATGCAGGCTTGGAGGTATGGGGTTTTTTGGAATGAGGACGCCTTTTCGTAGGTACGATAGCCTCTGGACTTTCGATTGATCATTAGTGATAGCTCTTCTCAGGATTGTCCCCTTTTTGGCCTCTACTCACGATTAACTTCGTTAAAATGATTTTATGCTGGCTGTACTCTTTACCGTACTAAATTGGGACAGATTCCCGTTTGCGTTTAGCCGGTCGTTTAACCGAGTTGTTTCTGCTTGTTTTTCCTTTCTGCTCGGGAGATTTCTTTGGTTCGCAACGGAATAGGGTTTCTTCTCTTACCCTAGTCACCTTAAGTCCCGGCAGGCTACTGTTAAGGCAGCGTTACAAGTATTGTTGTCAGTATTATCTGCCTACTTCTTATATGTTTGACGATTGAGTCTAGCTGACCAGAGAAGCTATATGTTGTGTCTAAAGGAGGCGCTTCATCACGCTGTTAGCGGTGGCTCGGAGCCTCCCGTTGTAGCTGAGGCGTTTTTAGGAGAGTAGAGGATAGACTTTTGTTATAAGAGGTTTTCAGTTCCGTTACGTCTCCTATTCCTGTAAGCCACCCTAGGTCACTGCGTGTACGCACTATAAAGAGGCAGAGAGTGGATAAATGATATACATATGATAGAGTAGGAGTTTCTGTTAGGAAACTCTCCAATTTTTGAAAGGTCTGAGAGGGAATGCCCAAGAAACATAGTAGTAAACATCTAGGAATACCTCCTTCATTTGATTTTGAGGTGATGTAAAGTTTGTGTTTGTCGCCAGGAGTTGTATTTAATACTTAGATTGTGTTCACTTATAATTAGACATCAAAATAAAAAAGAGACTTCACCCCTACTGTTATTCACGGTTAGATGCCCCAAGCAGTGTGTGATGTGCATTGGCACTCACTGGGACAAACCAATTATGATCGGGAATCCCTTGTACTGTGAGGCTCCCGTATACCAGCTTTGCAGAGCACTTGGTACCTGCCACACATGTATAGTTAGGGCGATCGCTTGCCTGATAGAGTAATCGGACCATCAGCCAGATTGTTGCCCCTGTAGCTCGTAGGCTAATACCGGGTTAAAGTCCATCGTCGATTAAAAAGAGATTAGTAAAATAAATACTAGATTTTTCTTTACTTATAATAAGGATTCTGATTCTACCTGTCACGGGCTGGTTGTCAATAGCTCGGTAGCGTTAGAAATAGAGTCACAGACCTGCTGCCAATCGACCCCAAGCTGCCTCCTGGACCTAGAACGACGTCCAATTCGTAGGGTGCTGAGCGTTA
>JARSSU010007753.1:0-22900 GCA_029619165.1 Eurosta solidaginis
GCTCAAGGTGCGGTGTATTAAAAACCTAAACATCTGAGGAACATGATAGTTAACACGGCCAAAAACTTTATCGCAAGCGTATTAGACACTAGCGCTAAAATGTTCCACCCGGAAAACAAAACGTGGATAACACGAATCCTAAAAATTAACGATTTCCCACTAGGATTAATACAAAGCATGATAAACGCATATCATCAAAGAAAAAGTCAAGAATACGTTGAAAAAACTGTAACATATAAATCAATGATATACATTCCAGGCTTATCCGAAAGAATAAAATACTCGGATATATATGATAAAGAAAACACCAAAATAGCACATAAACCGGCCTACACTACTAACATGTTCTTTATTTATTTATTTATTTATTTATTTAAGCCAATTAAAAAAGAATCTTATATGCTAATTATAAAAGTGTAAAGTAGTTGACAATGTTAATATAAATTACCTTACTTATAAAAACTATTTAAAATACTCAGAAAGCCATCTTTCGAACAAGAAAAATCTATCTCACAAAATTTATAAATTCTATTGAACTCAATTAAGGCTCTAGTAATTGGAGCATTCCGCGCATAAAGAGCCCTAAGAACACCAATATGAAAAAAACTCAGAAGCACGAAGAGCTCTAGCCGGTATATTAATGAAAATGCTCTCCAAGAGCACAGGGCAATCAACAACCCCACGTACCAAATCGAAAACGAACGACAGCGATAAAATTGTCCTCCTGTCCTGCAATGGTTTTAAGTTAATCAATAAGCAACGAGCTTTATAAGTCGGGATAGGATCCGAGAAGCGCAGACTGCGTATTGCAAAGTGTACGAATACTTTTTGGATTCGTTCAATTCTTGCAACATGGCAGGAGTAATACGGAGGCCAGATGAAATAAGCGTACTCAAGTTTGGATCGCACAAACGCGGAATATAAAAGCTTTAGCGTATATGGGTCACTGAAATCCAAACTATGACGCCTAACAAAAGCTAGCAAAGCATACGACTTAGCAATGCACACATTAATATGACTTGAAAACGAAAACTTCGAGTCAAATATTACTCCCAAGTCCTTAATTTCACTAACCCGCAACAGGGGCGAGTTTGATATTTGATACACGGTATCAATCAAGTTGACACGCTTCGAAAAAGCTATTTGAAAGCACTTTTTTAGGTTAAGTGATAACCCATTATTATTACACCAGTTACTAAGTTTATCCAAAGCTTCTTGCAACAATACCGCATCATGAAGGCTATGAATAGGCAAGTATATCTTAAGGTCATCTGCATACAGCAAGAATCTTACTTTAGAGAAGCAAGAGCGAATGTCATTAATAAACATGACAAAAAACAGTGGACCCAGGATACTACCTTGTGGAACACCGGAGGAAGCAACGAATGGATGAGACCTAACACCATCAACTACAACCATGCAACGACGATTAAATAAGTAGGATTCAATCCAACTCAAAAATACTGAGTGAAAGCCCAAACAGGCTAACTTTTTTATCAAAATAACATGGGAGACCCGATCGAATGCCTTGGAAAAGTCAGTATACACAGCGTCAACCTGATATCCTGCCTGAAAAGCTGCTAGAGGCAGTCATCCGAGAAAATAGTCAAAATAGACACAGTTGAACGTCCTGGAAAAAATCCATGATGTTCTGAACACACAAAATTCTTAACACAGAAATGTAATTTATCTTGGATGATACATTCAAAGAGCTTCGCAATGGTGGAAAGTTTTGAAATAGGCCTATAATTAGTAATATCATTTTTATTGCCGCTCTTGAAAATAGGTGTAATGAACGCTAATTTCCACGCATCAATAAAAGTACCTGTAGATAACGAATTATTAAAAATTAAAAACAGTGGATAGACTAGGGAATCACATTGTTTAAGCAAAATTGCAGACCCATCGATATCGGTACTCGTCTACGTCTTAAGCCGAATAAGCCCATTAAGAACATCTTCCTTAGACAGTACTACATTACCGAAGTCAATAGAAGCCTGAATATTAAAAGTAATATTATCATGATTGACAGAATCAGAAGTGAAATTGTTCATAAAGTATTCAGCAAAAAGATTTGCAGCGTCCTGCGGAGTATCGACAGCTTTTTGAGCAAGAAAAAGAGAGGACGGAATATTCGAAACTGATTTCTTCGAGTTGACAAAGTTCCAAAAAGATTTTGGGTTAGATTTAAGGTTTTCTTCAAAATTTAAAATATAATTTCTGTAAGAATTTATCCAGACACGCGAATTTCTTATCATACTCTTTATACAAGTTGAAAAACGTTGGATTTTGAGTTCTTTTAAATTTACGGAAAGATTTATTTTTCAAATTCCGGAGTTTCATCAAGGCTCTATTATGCCAGGGCACCTTGTATTTCTTTTTGGAAGCCAAGGGAATGACATTTCTACAAATTTGAAGAACAGTAGACTTAAATATCTCAAACCTTTTAGTGGTATCAAGACTGCAAAACAAATTATCCCAATTTATTTCCAGCAAAAGATTGTTCAAGTTCGAAAAATCGCATCTCTTAAAATTAAAAGAAAAATTATAGCTGGTAGTACTAGCTTCGGCAAATTTATAAAATTCCAGATCAAGAACTAATGGAACATGATGCAAATCGGATTTCTCAATAGGAGAAATACATTAAAAAGTGAAAAATTTAGATTATTAGATAAAAATATCAAATCCAAAGTACGACCTAGTCTATTTGAAAAACGATTAATTTGTTTAATATCAATACTTAAAAAACTATCTATTAAATATATTTCACTGGAGCCAATGACCTCACATGCTATTAAAGCCGAGTTTGATAGAGTCTGTGACCATATAACATTACCCAGATTAAAATCACCCAGCACGCAGAGATAATCACCATCAACTTTGTTCAATGCCAGTGATGTAATATTATCGATATGTGCATTGTATAAGTCGTGGCTACTATTGGGCGATATATATGAAGAACAACCAAAAACAGGGTCTGATGAGCCTCGAATGCATACACATAGCTGGTCAAGTAGCGCACTATTATTTTCCCGTATGATTTCAGAAGCATGATGTTTGGAATGTACTGCAATGAGAACTCCACCACCTCAACCCTGCAATGAGAACTCCACCGCACAACCAGTAAGGTTTGAATTTATATCTTTCCGAAAAACATTATATAACATAGGATCAAAATATTCCTCGCTGAAAAATTTTTCATTTAGCCACGTATCAATGAAGACGAAAACATCATATTCTTCATGGGAGCTAAATAGCCGCACCAGCTGGGATTTTGTTCTAACACCAGCCATATTCTGCATATATAATCTTAACAATATGAAAAGTAAAGAGGCAATCTTTGACAAAAATAACAATATCCCGTGTGCTGTTGACGAAAACAAACAATACATGTGATAAGATATATGTAGGTACAACAAAAAAACAAACTTAAAACAAGAATAGCAGGACATCGATCAGACATAAAATGTAGAACATCCGGTAATACACAAAAAACGGCACTAGCGACAGATTACATTGGAAATGCTACATATTACTAATACACCATCAAATAAGAGACTAGATTACTAGTATTAGTGATTTATTTATTTTCTTTCAACTAGTAATTACAAAAGTGAAGCAAAATGAATTCAACTTCAATTCAACTATAAATATATAAAAATAAATAAAGATTCCAGGCAATAACAATAAATGTTGTGTGTCTTAATATCACTTATAACTAAACAACTCATTTATGAAAATTCGTTGACAATAAGTTCTCTATACTTAAGGCAATTTCTTATATAAACAAAGAGTGAATTATATTTATAACCCCACCACCCACAATTACCACCTTCTGCAGATCTAAAACTTTCTCACCAAAACAATTAAACGGTATGTCTTTATATATAGGACATATCCCAATGAAGTGATAGGTGTCTTCAGCTACACCTAAACTGCATATAGAACAGTTTTTGGGGGAAAAAAATGTTTAAAGCATCGAGCATTAAGATTTAGCAAGCCACCCTTTGCTCGGAAAATCAGACTTATGGCGTATGCAGAATACTCATCGTTAAAATAGGTAGAGTACATAGGGAGCAAATCGGAGTAAATATCATGTGACGACTGAAAAGAACTAACGGCATAGTCTGCAAACTCTTTTTTAATCAATTTCTCTAGTAAAATTGGTATGCTCATATTAAGCTATGCGGAAGAAAAGTCAGACAGAGGCACCATGTCGACACTTTCATAAACGTTTCTTCACTTTTTGACCCAGTAGGGCCCTTGTCTCTCTGTCTCCTCTGCTACAACTCGGGGCAGTCTTTTTGCTGGCTAACTTTAACAGCGCGCAATATAAATCATGTGAATGCGTAAGGTGTGACTGAATAACGACGATAAATTTGATTCGAGGTGCAACATATAGTTTGGTATATTAGCTGGTAAAAAAAATTAACTTTTTTAAAAAGAAGCGAAGAAGTTTCTCTACGCATTCAAACTTATCAACACCCCAGATTTGCGCACCCTAAAACATAGTGGACCTACATGCTGCCTCGAAAATTTTCATCTTATTTGAGATACAAATGCGAGGGTTATTTTAACCTCAGCTAGTTTTGTCTCGAGGTGCTTTGTAAAGGATAGTTTGTAATTCAAGAGAACTCCCAGATACTTGTAGTCATTTACAATCTCAATAAACTCGCTACCATATGACCAACGAAAAGAAGGACACCTGCTACATTCCCTGAACACTAATATTTTAGATTTGGTCAGGTTAACTCTCAAACCCCACTTCGTACTATAGACGTAAAGCTCATTTATCATTTTCTGTAAAACAGTGGCAGAGTCAGCCAAAAGAACAATATCGTCGGCATACATAAGTACTTTTACTGTTGTGTCAGCAACCTTTACACCGCCGGAGAGACTGCCACTTAAATCGTTGATGTATAATGAGAACAGAGTTGGACTCAGCAAAAAACCTTGCCGTACACCGTGATTAACAGTAAACAGATCTGAAAGCACTCCATCCATCCATACCTGCCTGGTTGTTTCCTCATAAATGGAGGCCAAAACCTCTATAATGTGCCTGGAGAGGCCGAGCTGTGCTAACTTATAGAAAAGCATATTCCGTGGAACTGTGTCAAAAGCACAAGAAAAATCAACAAAAAAGGCGAAAGTTTTCTTCTTCGCACCAAAGTTTAACTGAACTATACTAGTTAAATTAAACAAATTGTCGATTGTAGAATAGCTTTTACGGAAACCCGCCTCGTATTGTGAAATTATATTGTTACAATCAAGCCCAGCATTGATGCGGCTCAGAAGCAAACCAGCGAAAATTTTGTATATTGAATCAAGCAGTGATAGTTCCCTTTAATTGGATGGAAGATCGGGATCACCGTTTTTGAAAAGGGCAACTATGATAGAGTTACGAAACGATTGAGGAATTTGCTGCTTTAAAAATATTATGTTGAAAAAAGCAAGAGCAAGAGCAATTAAGAGACACTCTGGTGTGTACTTGCAAAACTCATAACAGATACGACCTTGACCGGGAGCCTTGTTGCCTTTTAAACCTTTTAGAACCAGCTGCAGCTCACGGGGCTCAAAAGGAGCATCGAGAAATGGATCGATCACCACGCCCAGTGCATGCAAGGAACTTCATTTATATCCGACAGCAGAATCTTAAAATAGCTGTAAAAATCGCCTAACGCCAAATTGCCAGTCACACTGAGAAGACGGTTTTTTAACGAGTTAGCAACCACCACTAGTCTCCCGAGTTTCTGACAGTATTTAATGAGTCAATTTCCTTACATTTATATTCTAACTTTTTCTTAGCGCAGAGCTTGAAATAACTAGAACGTAGTGCGATATAAACCCACGAGCCTCTTCAGTACCACTTGACCTAATTTCATCTAAGTGTTTCAACATGTTTTTGCGCGCCTTAAAACATGGGCTATCAAACCACACCTGCTCCGGAATAAAGTTAGATTTCTTGCAACAATGTGCTGCAGCAGTTTTTATTTTATTTGTCAAAGTATATACCATAGGGGGCATCTATTAGCAGAAGAAAAGGAAAAGAGGGAAGAACACTGGCGTAATATGCCAGGCCTGAGACAATCTAAGCTACTGTTAGGGGGTTACTGCACAACTCGATACAGGGCATTTATAGGCCTCTCGAAAAATAACCTAAGAATTCTAACAGCTATTCTTACAGGACACTGTAGACTGAACAGCCACATGCAAAAGCTGGGTATAATATCGAACAACACATGCCGATTTTCTGATCGGTCAGCGGAGACGGCGGACCATATCCTCCTGGAGTGTGATGCAATCTCAAGACGTAGAGCTAAGTTTATGGGCTCACCATGTCCAGAGCATTCTCACATCAAATCCCTCAAGTCAGGTGAACTGCTAGGGTTCATCAGTGATGTCGGCTTGGATGAGGTGTTGTGAAGCAGATGAGGGCACAATAGACCAATGGTCGCAGTGCGATCCTCAATTAATTATCTATCTTATCTAAGTATATACCATAACGTCAATTTCATCATCTGTATTAGAAAAAAGTAGAAAACTGTGCACACATATATCACCACTTAGTAGACGCTTGAAAAGCTAAGTTCAAAATTGCATGGCTAACTGAGCGGTTGCGAATAAAAAATTACATTTGAACTCATATATATATGTATATATATGTTATTTCTATTTGTTCAATATATTTATTAAAAATACTGTTGTACAATATTTGATGTAGCACCTGAAGACGATCTCCGAAGGAGGTTGAAATATATCGGAAAAAAACTAAAAACTTTGGGCTTTTAATACACCGGACCTCGAGCCAGTCTTTACAAATTATGCATTATTTACTGTATAATCAAAGTGGGCCTGGTTATCGTTCCATTTCGCTCATTTTAATTAGCGATGGAAGTTCATAAATAAGTATTGAGATATCTCAAAATTTACTCAACCTGTCGTATTTGCAGTTGGATAGACGGATGCACGTGGCTTAGTGAATTTATTTTCACTCCGATCATTTTGTCATGTATGTATGTATCTATACCGAAAATGAACAACCCATTAAACGTGTGTGAGAGCTTTATTGAGCTTTATCACATACAGCCTAACACAGATATTAAAGAAGCTTGTTTACACGCAAACAAATTTCGCTTGCTCGAATAATTTGTTCGACGTTCAGCATCTAAGAAACTCGCCCAGCTATGGCAACTTGCGCAGCTATGGCAGGTTGTCTGAAAAATTTTCTACTTACTATTCCAAAAACAAAATACAATTTTTCAAATTTAGAAAAATTAAAAAATAACAATAATTAGAAAAAAATTATTGTTCTGGCCTTGAGCTCGAATCGAACATTGAATCATTTATCAATAGGCCGATAAAAACAAAAACAATTGTTAATAAACCATGAGCACTTGGGAATGTCAAACAAAGTAATTGACAATAAACAAAAATCCAGCATTATCAGTGATTTGCACCAGATGGCGCAACACTGAATAAATATAGTTGGTAACAAGTAAGGAAGGCTAAGTTCGGGTGTAACCGAACATTACATACTCAGTTGAGAGCTGTGGAGACAAAGTAAGGGAAATCACCATGTTGTAAAAGGAACCTAGGGTAACCCTGGAATTTGTTTGTATGACATGTGTATCAAATGGAAGGTATTAAAGAGTATTTTAAGAGAAAGTGGGCCATTTAGGGATATCGCCATAAAGGTGGACCAGGCCTGACTCGAGAATTTGTTTGTACGATATGGGTATCAAATGAAATGTGTTAATGAGTATTTTAAAAGGGCGTGGGCCTTAGTTCTATAGGTGGACGCCCTTTTCGAGATATCTCCATAAAGGTAGACCAGGGGTGACTCTAGAATTTGTTTGTACGATATGGGTATCAAATGAAAGGTGTTAATGAGTATTTTAAAAGGGCGCGGGCCTTAGTTCTATAGGTGGACGCCCTTTCGAGATATCTCCATAAAGGTAGACCAGGGGTGACTCTAGAATTTGTTTGTACGATATGGGTATCAAATGTAAGGTGTTAATGAGTATTTTAAAAGGGAGTGGGCCTTAGTTCTATAGGTGGATGCCTTTTCGAAATATCGCCATAAAGGTGGGCCAGGGGTGACTCTAGAGTTTTTCTGTACGATATGGGTATCAAATGAAAGCTGTTAATGAGTATTTTAAAAGGGTGTGGGCCTTAGTTCTATAGGTGGACGCCTTTTCGAGATATCGCCATAAAGGTGGACCAGGGGTGACTCTAGAATTTGTTTGTACGATATGGGTATCAAATGAAAGGTGTTAATGAGTATTTTAAAAGGGCGCGGGCCTTAGTTCTATAGGTGGACGCCCTTTCGAGATATCGACATAAAGGTGGACCAGGGGAGACTCTAGAATTTGTTTATACGATATGGGTATCAAATGAAAGGTGTTAAAGAGTATTTTAAAAGGGAGTGGGCCTTAGTTCTATAGGTGGATGCCTTTTCGAGACATCGCCATAAAGGTGGGCCAGGGGTGACTCTAGAATTTTTGTGTACGATATGGGTATCAAATGAAAGGTGTTAATGAGTATTTTGAAAAGGCGTGGGCCTTATTTCTATAGGTGGACGCCTTTTCGAGATATCGACATAAAGGTGGACCAGGGGTGACTCCAGAATTTATTTGTACAATATGGGTATCAAATGAAAGGTGTTAATGAGTATTTTAATAAGGAGTGGGCCTTAGTTCTATATGTGGACGCCTTTTCGAGATATCGCCATAATCGTGGAACAGGGGTGACTCTAGAATGTGTTTGTACGATATGGGTATCAAATTAAAGGTATTAATGAGGGTTTTAAAAGGAGTGGCCCTTAGTTGTATATGTGAAGGCGTTTTCGAGATATCTACCAAAATGTGGACCAGGGTGATCCAGAACATCATCTGTCGGGTACCGCTAATTTATTTATATATGTAATACCACGTACAGTATTCTTCCAAAATTCCAAGGGCTTTTGATTTCGCTCTGCAAAACTTTTTCATTTTCTTCTACTTAATATGGTAGGTGTCACACCCATTTTACCAAGTTTTTTTCTAAAGTTATATTTTGCGTCAATAGACCAATACAATTATCATCTTTCATCCCTTTTTTCGTATTTGGTATATAATTATGGCATTTTTTTCATTTTTCGTAATTTTCGATATCGAAAAAGTGGGCGTGCTCACAGTCGGATTTCGGCTATTTTTTACACCAATACAAAGTGAGTTCAGATAAGTACCTGAACTGAGTTTAGTAAAGATATATCGATTTTTGCTCAAGTTATCGTGTTAACGGCCGAGCGGAAGGACAGACGGTCGACTATGTATAAAAACTGGGCGTGGCTTCAACCGATTTCGCCCTTTTTCACAGAAAACAGTTATCGTCCTAGAAGCTAAGCCTCTACCAAATTTCACAAGGATTGGTTCATTTTTGTTCGACTTATGGCATTAAAAGCATCCTAGACAAATTAAATGAAAAGGGCGGAGCCACGCCCATTTTGAAATTTTCTTTTATTTTTGTATTTTGTTGCACCATATCATTACTGGAGTTGAATGTTGGCATAATTTACTTATATGCTGTAAAGATATTAACTTTTCTTTTAAAATTTGAATTTAAAAAAATTTTTTTTTAAAAAGTGGGCGTGGTCGTTTTCCGATTTTGCTAATTTTTATTAAGCAGACATAAAGTAATAAGAGTAACGTTCCTGCCAAATTTCATCATGATATCTTCAACGACTACCAAATTACAGCTTGCAAAACTTCTAAATTACCTTCATTTAAAAGTGGGCGGTGCCACGCCCATTGTCCAAAATTTTACTGGTTTTCTATTCTGCGTCATAAGCTCAACTCACCCACCAAGTTTCATCGCTTAATGCGTATTTGGTAATGAATTATCGCACTTTTTCGATTTTTTGAAATTTTCGATATCGAAAAAGTGGGCGTGGTTATTGTCCGATATCGTTCATTTTAAATAGCGATCTGAGATGAGTGCCCAGGAACCTACATACCAAATTTCATCAAGATACCTCAAAATTTACTCAAGTTATCGTGTTAACGGACGGACGGACGGACGGACGGACGGACATGGCTCAATCGAATTTTTTTTCGATACTGATGATTTTGATATATGGAAGTCTATATCTATCTCGATTCCTTTATACCTGTACAACCAACCGTTATGCAATCAAAGTTAATATACTCTGTGAGCTCTGCTCAACTGAGTATAAAAAGGAATAGAAGTAGCGAATTTGCCAGTCAAACAAACCGCCGCTGTATAGCTAAATGTTTAGCGCAGCATGCCTAAGGCGCACTGATGATGAAGGCTTAGCACCCTTCGAAATGGATCTATCTGCGCAGCTATGGCAGGTTGTCTGAAAAATTTTCTACTTACTATTCCAAAAACAAAATACAATTTTTCAGATTTAGAAAAATTAAAAAATAACAATAATTAGAAAAAAATTATTGTTCTGGCCTTATAGCTCGAATCGAACTTTGAATCATTGATGAAATTTGGTGAGCGTGTATGTATTTGTTTCCGATTAGACATTTGTCGGAACCGAGCGGGTCGGGTTACTATAGCACATATCCTCCATATAATCCATTTTTCATAAAAGAGGTTTTTTGTAATATCTTCCTGAATTTATCAGACAGAAGCTCAAATTTACTAGATGCTTTTATATATGGGACATACTATTTTCTGAAAAAATCGTAGAGACCGGTCGTATATATAGTATATATTCGATAGAACTGGCTGTTCAAGTGAGAGGTTTTCGCAAATTCTGCCCCACTTAAAAAGCTTCAAATTTTGTTTTTTTTTGTTGTTTTGTTTATATCCAATATATTTTGCCAACTGTATACATAGAATACATCTATCAGATTTGTGGTTTTTTTTAAAGTAATTCATAATTATTTAAACTTAATAAACTTGGTGTGCATGGATGGATTGCTCTCAGTATTGCATCAATTCTTTTTTTTAAGAATTCATCAGTGTTGAAGATCTGTGATTGACTTTCTTTTCAGGCGCGTGAAATTAGTTGGTCTTGCTGACAGGGCTAGAATGAATGAGTTGGGGTGAAACAGCATAATTTTTGATTTCTTCAGCTATAGTTGGAACCTTCAGATCCCGGTGTAGCTGGTTGTTAGTCACATAGTAGGGTGCGTATACAATCATTCTAAGTATTTTCGATTGGAATCTTTGGAGAATTTCTATGTTTGAGTTTGCTGCAGCTCCCCACAGTTGTATTCCATATGTCCAAATAGGTTTTATGATGGCTGAGTAAAGCAGGACTTTGTTATCAACTGATAATTGTCAATTTCGGTTCATAAGCCAATACAGATTTCTTAGTTTGATACCAAGGGCTTTTCTTTTGTTGAATATGTGGGTCCTCCAAATTAATTTTCTGTCGAGGTGCATGCCAAGGTACTTTGTTTCGCTGCTTAGTGGTATATTAATATTGTCCAGTTTAACGGGTGGGCAAGTGTTACGTCTGGTAGTAAACGTCACTTGAACGCATTTTCATTCATTGGATTTGATCCTCCATTCCTTCAGCCAACGGGTAATTTTATTTAAACTTCCTTAGAGCTTGAATGAAGCCACGCTAGGGTTAGGGTCAACGGCCAGCACCGCAGTATCATCTGCAAACGTGCCTATAATGGCGTCTTCTGCTATTGGAGTTCATACATGTAAAGTATTGGGCCCATTAGAATGCGTTGCGGGACGCCTGCTAAGCACTCATTAAGGGTAGTCTCCTCCACACCTTGTTTAAAGAAGAAATAACGATCTTCTGGATATGATTGTATAAATATGAAGTAGTGTATTTTACTTATAAAGTAATCCGTCATGCCATACGTGATCAAAAGCTTATGAAATATCTAGAAAAGCAGCTGTGCAGTATTTTTTCTTCTCAAAAGCGTCGTTATATTTGCTCGGTGCGTCGGTTCATATTTAATCAAATACTTACGTATGCGTCATATATTGTACAGATAAGTGGTTCATGGTAATAGCTATCATATTTACACAACGTCGAAAACGACGCTTACGTACATCTCTTCTCTTTATATTACACATCTTATACAATCTTATCTTATATTCGGATATAACGAAGTTGCAATAAAATATCCTCAGATCATAAACGTGGAGCAGATATTGAGTTATTTGAATGCAGTTTATAAGGATATTTCCCAGGCGAAGCAGCCTACACGGAATAGTAAGAAATGTTATCTTTAAACTTCATAAAATTACAAACCAAAAAACGCGTTGCAATCGTTCTCATTAAACTTCATAGCACTTTTATTAAGTTCAATATACTTATGACGCATATGATCCGAATGTAAGCTAGTCTTCTATACTAATTATATAAAAAATGCTTATATGGGCAATGTTTGTAACGGCTAATCTCAAGAAGTACCAAACCGATTTTTATGATTTTAT
Source organism: Eurosta solidaginis (assembly GCA_029619165.1). Classification (NCBI taxonomy): domain Eukaryota; kingdom Metazoa; phylum Arthropoda; class Insecta; order Diptera; family Tephritidae; genus Eurosta; species Eurosta solidaginis. Next base: position 12,418 of record JARSSU010007753.1, read on the forward strand.
TAAAGAAAGTATTGGCGCAAATAAACACCCTGCGCTTTTTATTTTTTCCATTTTAATAAACTAAAGCCCTTTATTTATAGGATAAAATTGATGAAATCACCCAACTAATGCAAGCATAAGACTTTTCGGTGGCCAAACCCAAGCTACAGCGGGCCAACAAAAACGATTTTGTATATACTCACATCCAAAGAGAGTGCGTCATTTTACTCTTGGCAAAGCGTGCTTTCACACAGAGTATATTAACTTTGATTGCATAACGGTTGGTTATACAGGTATAAAGGAATCGAATAGATATATACTTCCATATCAAAATCATCAGTATCGAAAAAAAATTTTATTGAACCATGTCCGTCCGTCCGACCGTCTGTCCGTTAACACGATAACTTGAGTAACTATTGAGATTTCTTCACTAAATTTGGTACACGAGCTTACCTGCCCCCAGAATAGATTGGTATTGAAAACGAGCGAATCGGATGATAACCACGCCCCTTTTTATATATATAACATTTTGGAAAACACAAAAAAGCTGATTATTTTATAAAATAACACACCTAGAATTTTGAAATTTGATGGCGTGGCACCGCCCACTTGTGATAAAATCAATTTTACAATATTATTTATCATGCTTTTACTATAAGGAATGCTTTGAAGAAAAATTAACGAAATCGGGTAAGGACCACGCCCACTTTTATTTAAAATATTTTAAAAAGGGTCGTGGACGAATAAATAAGCTATAGCTTTGCAAAAAAGAGCTTTATATCAATGGCATTTCGTTTCACAAGGTTGATTTATAACAATAAATAGGAAAAACTTCAAATTTTAAAAATGGGCGTGCCACTGCCCCTTTTATGACTAAGCAATTTTTCTGTTTCGGGAGCCATAACTCGAAGAAAAATTAACGGATCGTAATAAAATTGGGTAAACAAATTTTCCCTATAGCATGAAATATTTCTAGAAATAAATAATAGTTTAAAAAAACTAAAAAAAAACCCGCTTTTATAGCAAACCGAACTAAAAAAATAGAAAATAAATTTCAATTAAAAAGAGTTTATATAACAGTAGTAGAAGGTCAAACAATCGTTTATAGTTAATCACCTCAAAATAAAAATTATAATAAAATTTAAGTTATTAACAGAATAATTTAATTCAGAGTAAAAAAGCGTGGGGTGCATTTGACTACATTTCATATCTTTCCTCTCAGATAGTTGCTAATAGAATGATTGTAACATTCAATATCAAGCACCCCACGCTTTTTACTGTGATTAAATTATTCTGTTAATAACTTAAATTTTGTTATAATTTTATTTTGAGGTGATTAACTATAAACGATTGTTTGACCTTTTACTACTGTTATATAAACTGTTTTTAATTGAAATTTTATTTTCTATTTTTTTAGTTCGGTTTGCTATAAAAGCGTGTTTTTTTAGTTTTTTTAAACTATTATTTATTTTTTAATTTTTTAGTTCAAGTAATTTTAAAAGTTTTAGTCGAGAGTGATGAAACGTCGAAACACCAGCGGTCCATGGATGAATCCAACCCCACGGCACCGAAAGACGCAGGGAGGCTGGACGCGGTCTTTCGCCGAAATTGCCAAGGGTCGGCAGATGATTGGCATTATAGACGAGAGCAGCGAAGATGGCCGGATCCCGAAACAACAGTGGAAGTGGATCGAGGCCGCGCTCGCTACGATGCATTCAAAGTGGTAGTAAGGCCAATTGACCTTATGGCCGTTGACCTTATGTCACCACACCATCACATTAATGAATTGTCATCGAGCCTTGATACGTGTGCAAAGTTTTCAATCAAACTTATGGTCATTTCAAAGTGGTAATAAGGCCAATTGACCTTATGGCCGTTGACCTTATGTCACTACACCATCACACTAATGCATTGTCATCGAGCCTTGATACGTGTGCAAAGTTTCAATCAAACTTATCGTCTTCAAAGTGGTAATAAGGCCAATTGACCTTATGGCCGTTGACCTTATGTCACCACTCCATCACATTAATGCATTGTCATCAAGCCTTGATACGTGTGCAAAGTTTCAATCAAACTTATGGTCCTTCAAAGTGGTAATAAGGCCATTGACCTTCTGGCCGTTGACCTTATGTCACCACACCATCACATAATGCACTGTCATCGAGCCCTTGATACGTGTGCAAGTTTCAAACAAACTTATGGCCATTCAAAGTGGTAATAAGGCCAGCTGACCTTATGGCCGTTGACCTTATGTCCACCACACCATCACAATTAATGCATTGTCATACGTATGCAAGTTTCAAGTTAATCAGACTTCTAGAAACCGGTGAAAATTAAGCTCAAAGATTCCGTTACATACAGGCCAAGGTAATAAAAGCGTGTTAAAAAAGGACCAGATCGGTTAAAGACCACGCCCACCTTTATATAAAAGATTTTTAAAAGGGTCGTAGACGAAAATAATAAGCTATATCTTAGCGAAAATGAGCATTGTGCCAATAGAATTTTACTTTCTTAATTTAATTATAACATTAAATTGGAAAACACTAAAATTTTTGAAAATGGGTGTGGCACCTCCCATTTTATGACTAAGCAATTTTCTATGTTTCGGGAGCCATAACTCGAAGAAAAATTAACATATCGTAATGAAATTACGTACACATATTTTCCTTATAGTAGAAAATATTTTTAGTAAAAATGGACGGGATCGGTTAAAGACCTTGGCAACTTAGATTAAAACAAGTTTCAAAAGGGTCGTAGAGTAGAATAAAGCTTAATTTAAAAAAAAGTTTGAACAAAATGAAAAAAAGTAGGAAGAGAAATGTTAAAAAAGAATTTAAAAAAGAGAAGAAAGAAAAGAAAACAGAGAAAAAGGTAAGAAACGTAAAAGAAGAAGGACAAAAGACAAAAAGAAGAAAAAAAAAAACAGAAAAAATGAAAATGTGAAGAAAAAGAAAAAAAAGAAGGAAAAAAAAAAAAAAAAAAAGAGAAACGAAGACGAAGAAAAGAACAGTAAAAAAAAGAAACATAGAAAAGGACGAAAAAAAGCCAAGAGAGGATAAAAAAAAATAAAAAAAAAAAAAAACAAGAAAAAAAAAGAAGAAGAAAGGGGAGAGACAAAAAGGAAAATTTTAAAAAGAAATTCCAAGCAAGAAAAAAAAAAGAAGAAAAAGCAAAAAAAGAACAAATTAAAGAAAGAAAAAAATGAAAAAAACAAAGAAGAAAAGAGAAAAAAAAGCATAACAAAGGGGGGAAACAAAGAAGAATAAGATAAGAACAAAAAACAGAAAAAGAGAGAAAAGAGCAAAATAAAAAAAGAAAGCAATTAAAAGAAAGAAGGAGGGAGTAAAGGAATAAGAAAAAGAATGGCTGTACATAGGATACAATAAGGTCAAGCTAAAAAAAGATCGAAAAGGAAAGTGAAATAGCTAGCTAAGGTTTAAAGGCACAAAAAGAGAATAGGGATTATCTGTAGGTAGGGGTGGAATAAAAAAATAAGTGGATTAGGAAAATGAGAGAATAATGGCGAAAAAAGGGAAAAGAAAAAAAATAGGGAAAAAATAGATACGGAAGAAGATGAAGGTAATAGCGGGTTATTAAGACAAAGCGTAACAAGTAGAAAAAGAAGAATGATTAGCAAACAAAGAATAAGAATAAAAGGGGACAGTAAGAAAAAAGAAATCGGATAAAGTATTAAAAGAGGATAAGAAACTAGAAAGGGGTATCTATATGGTTAGAGGGAGGTTAAGGAGGGAAAGAAGTATAATAAGTGAAGCGAACGAAAGAAGGATATAAGTAAGAGATGAAAGGAAAGCAAGGAAAAGGAAAGGGGAAGTAAATGGGTAAAAGGATTAGTAAGAGAGAACACGGTAAAAAAGCGGAAAAAAAAAAAAAAGGTGGAAAAACCAAAATGAGAAGGACAAAAGGTGAAGATGGGTATGGAGGAACAAGAAAGTAAGGAAAAGGAGGAAGAGGAAGCCCGAGAGGTAGAAGAATATGTAAAGTAACAACAAACAATAAAAAATCAGAGGAGAAAAGAAAAGAGAGGCTAAAGCAACGAATAAAAAAAAAGAAAAGAGCAGAGAGAGCAAAAAACATAGAGGTTAAAGTCAGTAACTAATGGTACAGAAAACAAAAGGAAAAGAGAAAAGCTTAGAAAGAACAAGAGTATTGACTTAAAATATATAGTTAAAAGGAAACCGAGCGAAATGGAGACCAAAAAAAGGAAACAGGAGATAAGAGGGTGGAAAGAGAAAATGCAAGGTGGGAAAATAAGGTAACATAAAAGGGTAAGGGTATATATAAAAAGAAATTAAAAGAGGGAAAACTTAATAAAGGGAGAAGAGAAATGGGATAGGGAGTAAAAATAAAGTAAAAAAACAAAGTGACAAAAGAAGGAAATAAAAAGGCCAAAGATGACAAAATTAACAACAATAAGATTAACATAAAAAAGAAAAGGACATAAAAGCGTGAAAATGAAATAAACAAAAAGAGAGAGGAAAGAGAAGAAATAGAAAGGTATAGAACAGATCTGAATAATGCAAAAAAAGAAAAGAAAAACAAATATGCAAGACAAAAGATAAAACAGAAAACACTAAAAGATAAAAAGAAGATAAAATAAAAAACTGAAAAAGAGAAGGAAAAAGGAAAAAAAATAAAAGGAGGGAAAAGCAGCGAACAACAAAAGAAGAAACGGAGAGAGATAACAATAGGGAGAAATTAGCTAGATCGAGAGTACGAACAAGAGGGAAATGAATAGTAAGGTAAAGGGATGGGGGACACAGAAAAGAAAATAAGGAGTGGCCAAAAAAGTAGAGAGAAGAGAAGTTAACAGAGAGAAAGATAGATAAAAAAGAAATGATGAAAGTGAAATTGAGAAAAGGATAGGGCGGAAAAAACGGAATAGGGTTAGAAAAGTGGAAAATGAATGAGAAATGTAAATGAAAAAACCAAGAGAAGGTAAAGTAGACAATAAAAAGTGAAGTTAAAGAGTAAAAGAACGAAGGAAGTAGATAAAGAAAACCAATACCAAATATAGATGAAGGTCAAAACGAGGAAAAATAGGAAAATAGAGAAATAAGAATTAATGACAAAATGAGGCACAGAGCGACTAGGCGCATAAGGAGAAAAAGTAGGCGAGAAAAGTAAAAAAGATAGAAAAAGCGTGACAAATAAATATGGGAGGAGCGAGGTGGAAGTTTAGAAGAGGAGGAAGGAAGGAGATTTGGAAAATAACCTGCGAAGGACGGAATATCATAGGAATGGAAGAAAAAAGCATATAGAAGATAAGAAAAAAGGGAACAAAAGAGGGGAAAGAAGATAAGAAAAAAAAGGTTAGATCTATGATGGAAGAAAGTGAGGAGTGAGGAATGCGAAAAAAGAAAGAAAAGACAAGGAAAGTAGATGAACAAAAAGGAAGGGAAAGGAATACGAGAGGTGGGCGAGAGGGAGAGAAGAAGTGAACGAGTGTGAATGGACCAGAGGGAAGAAAAGAACAAGTAGTTAATTAGGAAAGACGGAAGACAAAATGCGAAGAGTTCGGAAAGAATTAAGTAAAGAAAAGTAGGGGAAGTACATAAAAAGAAATAACAAAGAGGAGATATAGAATAGAGAAAGCGGGGAAAGTAGAACGAGAAAGAGGGGAAAGAAAAAGAGAAAAAAGATCTGGAGAGGAATAAAAAAGAGGGAGAAAAGGAGAAAATTAAAAATATAAAAAAGGAGAAAAAAAAAATCAAAGAAATTATAAAGAAAAAGAAAATATTTAAATAGAAGAGAAAAATAAAACACAAAAGATTCAAAAGAAGAAAGCAAAATAGACGCTGGGGATGCAGACAAAAGTTAGCGAACTGAAGAAGAAAGAGTAAGAAATCAAAACAAAATGAAAAAGGATATAAAATAAAGAAAAAACGAAACAGAAGATAAGAAAAAGTAATAAGAAACAGTACTAAAATTAAAAGAAAGGCCAAAAGTATAAGAAGGCGAAGAAAAAAGACAAACTAGCAAAAATTAACGAGAAAAAAAAAAATAAAGCAAGATAGCTCCTAAAGAAGGTAAACTTAAAAGCACGAAGAGAAAGAGATAGTGTTAGATAAAAAAAAGGAAAAAATAATTGGGAGTTGGTAAAGGTCAAAGACAGGGATGCAAGTAGGTATTTAGAGAATTAAAAAACGAAGTGTGTGGAGAGAGGAAAACTGATTCGGTAAAGGGAAAAGTTATGAAGTATCGAGCAAGAGCAGACATGGGCGAGATTGAGGTGAGAGTTAAATAGAGGGGTTAAAAGGAGAGCCAATGTAAAGGGTAGAATAGTTAAGATGGAATATACATGACGGAATAAAAAAGAATACAAATGCAAAAAAGGGAAAGGGCATGAGAAAAAGAGGAAACTGAAAGATAAAGTAATTAGAAACAAAAAAAAATAAGGTTAAGATTAGAGAAAAGATAAAAGCAGAGAAAGATAAAAAAGTGGACTGAAACACGAGAGGAAGTCAAAAATAGAGAAATTAAAAGAAAAATCGAGAGGTCACCCCAAAGGAATAAAGAAAAAAAGGAGATTAGAAAACAAGAACAAGATACATGGAAAATGAACGAACAATAGGCATGAAGGAACAAAGAAAAAAGTAGAGGTTAATGAAAGAACAAGGAAAACGCTAGTGGAAATAAGATGGTTTAGGGGGAGTAGAAAAGAAAGAAGGAAAATAAAAGGAGAAAAGTTAAGGGGAACGTTATGTAAGGGAAAGAAATAAAGTAGGAGCAGATAAAAAGATATAAAAAAAACAACAGTAAGAAATAAACAGAAATTAATATACACCACGCGAAGAATTAAGTAAGAAATGAACGAGAATTAAAAGAGAAAGGAAGACATTGAGGAATAGTCGGAAAAATAAAAATAAAATGTTATTAAAAGAAAAAGTATAGAAAAAAAAAAGGAAATAATAAAACAAAAATAAAAGCCAAAAAGCGATTAGAATAAAATTTAGCAGTAGAGAAGAAGCGAAACAGACTAGAAGAAGAACAGGGAACAAACGAGACCTGAAAAAGAAAGAGTTAGATTAGGAGTAGATAAAACGAGGGGAATTAAAGTAACATAAAAATTATTGGGCGAGTAAGACATAAGTCGTTTAAAAGGAAAAATAAGGATGGCAAATAAACTGAAGATGGTTAAAAGGAATTTGAAAATAAAATGGAATATAGGAATTAACACAAAGAATAAACAAAGCAGAAAAAGAAAAAGAGGTAGAGAGAAAAGAAAAGGAGCAAAAAGAAAGAGTAAAAATGGAGAAACGATGAAGGGTTAGGGTAAAGAATACACAGTAAGTAAAACAAAATAAGAAAGGGACAGTTAGAAGAGCTGAATCATAGAAAAAAAAGCGAAAAAAGCAGAAAATACGCGGAGAGACCAGAAAGAGCAGAATGAAAAGAGAGAGAGGTAATAGGAAAAAAAAAGGAGAGGAAAGGAAAAGAGGTATGAAAAGGCTTGCAAATGTGGGAACAGCTGGAAAAAGCCGAAGGGCGAGAAAAAATGGAGAAGATGTACAAGGGTCAAAAGAATTGGATTAATAAGGAATTGGAGTTAGAAGGTACAAAAGGGGAACTCGAAGAATGATGACTAATGAAAGCGAAAGAAAGAACATTAAGACAGTGGTAAATACAGCATGGGTAGAAAAAAAGAAATAGTTAGAGTAGGGAGAGGAAATGGGCAGTAGAAAAATAGGGAGGGAGTTTAAAAAGGAAAAGGAAAGGGAAAGATTAAAGGTATAGACGGTAGGTAAGGGAGGGACAGAAGGAAGGAATGGATAATCAACGAGAAGAAAGAACGAGATAAGTGAACAAGGAAGGAGACAAAAAATCCTCAAAGAAAGACTGAGGAAGGAGAGGAAATAGTTAAGAAAATAAATTAAGAAGGTCCAAGAAGAAATGAAAGCAGGCGACAAAAGAGGACAAGAGCCGAGGGGACGATGAAAGGAACAACCGAAGAAATTAGTAGAGATAATTAGAATAAACATGGAGAGTTAAGGATATAAAAGAGAATGGGAAAATGATCAGGCAGAAAAAGGGTATGTTGATAAGTAAAATGAATAAAAAGAAAAATTTCAAAAGTAAACGTGTTATAGATATTAAATTGTAACATAAAATGAAAGGGAGTACGAACAGAAGCGGCGGACATATGAAACAAGTAGGAGTATGGAAGGTGTAGAGAGTTGAAAGAAACAGAACAGGGAAGAAGTGGAAACATGGCTAAAAAAACAAGAACATAAAAGGAGTAGAGAAAGGCAGAAGTAGAGGTACAAGAGAATACGAAGTGGAGGTTAAGTGAAGAGGCATTCTCGGTTACACGGCAGACAGGACAATGGTGGGGGGTGGGGCTATGATACAGAGGGACGAGAAGAGAAAGTAGGAGAGAGGAATAAAGCGATATTAGGTTAGAGAGAAATTTAATAGATAGTGAATGACCAAGTGGACCGAAAAGAACAGAGATTAAAAGAACCTAAAAAAGAGAAAGCGAGACAAAATTTAAAAAGTAAGCAAGAAATAACGTGGAGAAGCAATGTGGAAAAGAATAAAGAGCGAGCGATATTCAGAAAAGAAAAGCGAGAAGAAATAGAGCAGCAATAAAAAGATAGCAACAGGAAGGTAAGTGAGGTCAGTATAACAAAAGAAGAAAAAACGAAATAAGGCGGATCCACTGAAAACAGGGACGAGAGTAATTAAAGGACCCTATCTAGTACGTTTAAAAATAAAGGTAAAGAGAAGAAGGGAAAGAATAGAGCAAAGGAAACAGAGCAGCGTCAGGAATGTGAGACAAAATAGAAAGATAGTGAGCTAAGGGATACCGAAAGAAGATAGAAGTTAAAATGGTCGGGAGAAAAGCAAAAAAAGAAGAAAGCAGAGAGAGCTCAAGGAAGCGTTATTGGAAGGGGAAGTAAGGGAGGGTATATATAGGCGTGAAGGAATGATGGACGAGAAGAAAGAAGGCCAAAAAGATAAGTACAGAAAAATATCTACCAATGTACACGGTATGCCAAAGGAAAGAAGAGGTAGACAGGACATGAGACGCCATAAAATGAAACAAGAATAAAGGTAAAATAGAAGAAAGTATAAGAACTAATGCGAGAGGAAAACGAAACTATGAAAGGCAAAGAGTAATGAAAGGAGCAAATAAGATTAAAAAAATATAAGAGGTAAAGAAATTATGTTACAATTTAAAGTTAAAGGCATAAACTCACTAAAGTAAAAAATAAACAGGATTGGAAAAGCAATAAATCAAAATACAGAATACCATAATAAGCGATAGCTATAGAATACTAGATAGAACGGAATAAAATAAACATAGGCTGTAGAATAAGTTAATCAATAAAAATGACAATACTTAAGCCATAAAAACAAAAAACATAAAAAGGGGTGGGGAACCGTATTTACAACTCAAAAAGTGGTAAGGCGTGGCAGTGTACTGATGTGAGCGAGTAAGGTAAATGAAATGAGAGAAAAATTCATGGATACAAAATCAAAGCTCTAAATTAATTATAATTAATTACATGAAGAAGAGAGAAAGGAAGGCAGTTTTAATCTATGGAAGAGTAAATAGATATAAACGAAGGCAAAATAAATTACATTTGTAAAAAAATCAGTTATTTGGAGAGGTAAAGAAATAGAATGAAAGAAAGTAATAAAAAAGATATTAAGGAAAAAAACACAGATGATAAAAAAAAACTTTGAATGAAAGACTCTAGTAGAAGTGGGAATAGTTGATAAAGGTAAAAAGAAGTAATTGGATATATTAATATGAAGAAGTTACGGAATAAAGAAATAATAAAGCCTCATAAAGAAAAGCTAAAAGAAAAAAATCTAGCATATTATAAACTAGGGTAAATAAAAGATGACAAAAAAGATAAAAAAAGTTAGAGAAAGAAAGATAGAAACATAAGCGTGAATGTCGAACCGATAGAATTAATTTAGATGATTATTAATAGAAAAACATCCTTTGTAATAAAAAGAGAAAATAATAAGGTAAGATCTATATTATATGAGAGAGAACTTTTATATAGCAATGACACAAGTATGGAGAGAATAATATGGCATATTTGTATTAAAATAGAGAATATATAAGAAAAAGAGGGATGATCATAAACAGGCAGGAAATAAAAACGTTAAACAAAGAAGAAGGCAGAAGATAAATAGTAGCATTATGAAACCGACAATTATAAGAGTTTAACTAGAGATTATAATAGGTAGTTTGTCTAACATAACTTAGAAATTGGGTAGAATTAATAAAAGTAAAACAATTAATTATAAATGAATGAAAGAGGTTTGTGAATGCATCATATTATAAAAAAACGGGTTTGAACTAATGTTCTTATAAGTTATAGAAAGTATGTTAATGAAGAATGTTAGTCACACAGCATGAAGGAACAAAATGAAGTCGCATCAATGATGAGGAACTATAATTATAGAGAAAATTGATCGCATAATTAAAAACCATTGTACGTTTCAAGCAAAACGCATTAAAGTA
>JARSSU010007754.1:0-16086 GCA_029619165.1 Eurosta solidaginis
AAGCGAGGTCAGGCACTCCCACACCACCCTCGATCGCACTGTAGTTGAGCTCAAAGCCTTGATAGCCACTTGGCTATTAGAATAAATGTTAAATTCCCTAACTGTAGTGCACTAGATAGCATTTCATCCACCGCATCCTTAATCGCAGAGACTTTCGCTTTGAATACACTACAGTGATCAGCCAACTTAAACTTGCGGCTTACATTTAGCTCTTGACAAAAGACCCCGCCTCCCCACCAACCTTTCCGCCCAACTTCGACCCATCCGTGAACAAGTTAACCGGTCCCATGCCCCAAATAAGTTCTCTTCCCACTCCTCTCGCGGCGGAATGACTGGGGTGAAGGTTGTATAGGGAGCAGTTATCGGCATGCAATAGTCCATCCTGTCCGGGATAAAGTCGAAACTGGTAAGAAGGCTAGAGTGTCCGAAGTCAGAAAGCACATAGCCCATATCGCTAAGCCTGACTAACGACCTAATTATGTATTCACAACATTTTGCCAGAATTTGCAAAAATTTTATAGTTTCCAAGATTACAGATCAATGACCAATCAAAGCATGAATTATAACAACAAAATCTACAGACAAATATTTCAAAACAGTGCACCAAAATGGTAAAATTTTAACAAATTAGTTTCATGAAAAAATCATAAAATATAAAAACTAAAAAATTAAAAAATCACAGCAAAAACAATAATACAAATCTCAACAACAAATTTACAGATAGTCAGAAATCGCTTGTCGTGTTCAAACTAAAATATAGCCTAAAATAAATTAAGAAAGCTGAAAAACTAATGAACTGACCGTATTGGTTTGGAATTGTAAATTTTAAGACTTGTTTATAGCAAGCTTATATTTTTGTTTTTATTAAAAAACGAAGTGCTAATAATACATAAATAAAACCGAAAATGTCGTCAGCAATGGCTTTGGGTCATAAAAATACGAGTCACACGACAAGCGGCATGCAGCATAATCACAACAACAATAATGATAATAACAATAACAAGAAATATAACATAAACAACAATCAAATGAAATCTGGCAGCAACAAAAGTAATAAAACACAAATGTTTACAACAATGTACATAACAACAATAACATGAACAATAACCAACAACTAGGCAATTCTACACCAAATCTAAGCGATTCAAGGTCTAATTTAACAAATCCAGCGCCTACGCCTTGCCAACGCTTGAGGTATGTGTGTATGTAGCAGCAACAGGATGTTTTTTATACCCAGCTGTACATGTACACAGGGTATTATAATATTGATTGAATAACGGTTGGTTGTACAGGTATAAAGTAATCGAGATAGATATAGACTTCCGTATAACAAAATCATCAGTATCGAAAATAAATTTGATTGAGCCATGTCCGTCTGTCCGTCTGGTCGTCCGTTAAGACGATAACTTGAGCAAATATTGAGATATCTTCGCCAAATACGGTTACGGTCTGGACGCAGATAGATGGGTATTGAAAATGGGCGAAATCGGATGATAACCACGCCTACTTTTTTGATATAGAAAGTTTAGAGAAATGTAAATAATTAGATATCTCAAAAATTAATAGGTGGATTAGTTTTATGACGCAAAATATAAATTCCAAAATTTTGGAAAATGGGCGTGGCATAAAAAAACCTGTTTAAGATATTACACGATATCACAGAGTACATTAATTTTGTTCACATAACGGTACCCCGTAACGGCATAAACTAACCGGGATAGATATAGACTTCTATATATCAAAATGATCTGGGCGAAAAAAGAAATTCATTTAGCCATGTCCGTCCGACCATCCGTAAACACGATAACTTGAGTAAATTTTGAGGTATCTTTGGTATGTAAGTTCCTGGGCACATATCTCAGATTGCTATTTAAAATGAACGAAATCGGATTATAACCACGCGCACTTTTCGGATATCGAAAATTTCGAAAAACCGAAAAAGTGAGGTAATTCGTCACCAAAGACGGATAAAGCGTTTAAACATGGAAAGTTAGTTGACCTTATGACGCAGAATAGAAAATTCGTAAAATGTTGGACAATGGGCGTAGCACCGCCCACTTTAGAAAGAAGGTAATTTAAAAGTCTTGCAAGCTGTAATTTGGCAGTCGTTGAAGATATCATGATGAAATTTGGTAGAACGTTACCCTTATTACTATATTTGTTCTAAATAAAAATGAGCAAGGTCGGATGACGAACGTCAACTTAAAAAAAAATTAAAAGTCAAATTTAAAAAAAAATTGAATATCTTTAAAGTATATAAGTAATATAACTCCAGTAATGATATGTTGCAACAAAATACAAAAATAAAAGAAAATTTAAAAATGGGCGTGGCCCCGCCATTTTTCCTTTAATTTGTCTAGAATACTTTTAATGACATAAGTCGAACAAAAATTTACCAATCCTTGTAAAATTTGTCAAGGGCATAGCTTCTATCACGACAACTATTTTCTGTGAAAATGGGCGAAATCGGTTGAAGCCACGCCTAGTTTTTATACACTGGCGACCGTCTGTCCTTCCGCTCGGCCGTTAATACGATAATTTGAGCTAAATCAATATATCTTTACTAAACTTAGTTCACTTATCTGAACTCACTTATCTGAACTCACTTTATATTGGTATTAAAAAAATGGGCGAAATCCGACTATGACCAAGCCCACTTTTTCGATATCGAAAATTTCGAAAAATTAAAAAAATGCCATAGTTCTATACCAAATACGAAAAAGGGATGAAGCATGGTGATGAATTGGTTTTTGTCGCAAAATATAAGTTTAGAAAAAACTTTGTAATATCATTATATAAGTAGAAGAAAATGAAAAGGTTCTGCAGGGCGAAATCCAAAGGCCTTGTAATCATGGCAGGAGTACTGTTCGTGGTATTACATATATAAATAAATTAGCGGTACCCGACAGATGATGTTCTGGGTCACCCTGGTCCACATTTTGGTCGATATCTCGAAAACGCTTTCACATATACAACTAACGGCCACTCCCTTTTAAAGCCCTAATTAATACCTTTAATTTGATATCCATATCGTACAAACACATTCTAGAGTCAACCCTGGTCCACCTTTATGGCTATATCTCGAAAAGGCGTCCACCCATAGAACTAAGGCCGATTGAAATACTCTTTAATAACTATCATTTGATACCCATGTCACACAAATACATTATTTGACAAAGGATGAAAGAAATCGTTCCAAAAAACGTCACACTTGGCCTACAATTTGTCGATATTTCCCAAATGTATATGATATGGAATTAAAAACCACTTATAAACTATCTACGAAACCCTACGAAACCAACGCAGCTAAGCTCTCAGCTGAGTATGTAATGTTCGGTTACACCCGAACAAAGCCTTCCTTAATTGTTTTAATTAAATTTCTAACTAATATTCTTTTTATAGTAATAAAATTTAATTTTGTGTACGTCTTCAATATTGCTACATAAACAGCTTGCATTTTATAATTATCTTCTGAAAAATTCAAAATTTGTCATTTTGGTGCGTAAATTGTTTTTGAACAAAAAAGCTTTAATAACTTCGCCATAGATATTCACTTGGAATTAAAATAATTCTTGGTGCTGTATATGTGCGTATTTCTTCTTACAACGTTTTTTCTAGATTTTTTGAAGCTAATGTATTTAGTTTTTGACTAATCTTTTACTTATGTTATTCACACAAACTTTCTCATACCAAAGGCTGGTATAAATTAAGCTCTCTTGCGACGACATGCTAAGGATTTCAAGGACACATAGACCAGGAAAATCCTATACCCATGCCTCAATGCGTTCAAAGCTAGAGTATTCTTCATTCAACTGGAATCCGATATACTCTTCACACTCTTTAAGAATTGAAAGAATTCAGCGCAAGTTCATACGATTTGCTCTTCAACCTCTACACTTTGTTAATCCTCTGCCACCCTACAATATCAATGTCTTGCCACTTGAAGTCGCGCGTTTTGTTCAAAAAGTAATTTTTATTTTTAACATAATATTCGGGTCATTGACTGTTCAGCACTACTTGGGCAGTTGACCTTCAATGTCCCTAACAGAGTTCTTCGTTTTCACAGTGCATTCCGCGTGGAAGAGCTGCGCTCGAATAACTTCAGTTTTGCACCTCTTCTAAGGGGTCTTGTAGAATTTGATCGCCTATCCATGCCATGCCAAGGTCTCTCTTTGAGGCACGCATTGAGTCCTATTACTTATCTCAGTAAATCTCACTGTAATCTAGTCAGTAAGATTGTTAACATTGAGTTAATAAAAATATGAGTCGTTTATTTTGAAAGTGGTTCAAGCCCGTTTAAAACAAGTAAGGAAGGCTAAATTCGGATGTAACCGAACATTACATACTAAGCTGAGGGCTTTGGAGACAAAATAAGGGAAAATCACAATGTAGGAAAATGAACCTAGTGTGGTGACTTTAGAATATGTTTGTACGATATGGGTATGAAATGAAAGGTGTTCATGAGTATTTTAAAAGGGCGTGGGCCTTAGTTCTATAGGCGGACGCCTTTTCGAGATATCGCCATAAAGGTGGATCAGGGGTGACTCTAGAAGTTGTTTGTACGATATGGATATCAAATTAAAGGTACTAATGAGGGTTTTAAAAGGGAGTGGTCCTTAGTTGTATATGTGAAGCCGTTTTTGAGAAATCTAACAAAATGGGGACCAGGGTGACCCAGAACATTATCTGTCGGGTACCGCTAATTTAATTATATATGAAATACCACGAACAGTATTCCTGCCTTGATTCCAAGGGCTTTTTATTTCGCCCTGCAGAACTTTTTTATTTTCTTCTAAATACGATAGGTGTGACACCCATTTTTATATAGTTTTTTCTAAAGTTATATTTTGCGTCAAAAAACCAATCCAATTACTATTTTTCATCCCTTTTTTCGTATTTGGTATAGAATTATGTGATTTTTTTTATTTTTCGAAATTTTCGATATCGAAAATGTGGGCGTCGTCATAGTCGCGTCTCGCCCATTATTCATACCAAGATAAAGTGAGTTCTGATAAGCACGTGAACTAAGCTTAGTAAAGATATATCGATGTTTGCTCAATTTATCTTGTTAACGGCCGAGTGGAAGGACAGACGGTCGACTGTGTATAAAAACTGGGCGTGGCTTCAACCGATTTCGCCCATTTCCACAGAAAACAGTTATCGTCATAGAAGCTATGCCTCTACAAAATTTCAAAGGATTGGTCAATTTTTGTTCGACTCATGGCATTAAAAGTATTCTAGGCAAATTAAATAAAAAAGGGCGGAGTCACCCCCATTGTGAAATTTTCTTTTACTTTTGTATTTTGTTCCACCATATTCAATTTTTTGTTAAAATTTGACTTAAAAAAATTTTTTTTAAAAAGTGGGCGTGTTCTTCATCCGATTTTGCTAATTTTTATTGAACACACATATAGTAATAGAACAAACGTTCTGCCAAATTTCATCATAAAATCTTCAACGACTGCCATATTACAGCTTGTAAAACCTTTATCTTCTTTTAAAAGTGGGCGGTGCCACGCCCATTTTCCAAAATTTTACTAATTTTCTGTTCTGCTTCATAAGGTCAACCCACCTACCAAGCTTTATCGCTTTATCCGTCTTTGGTAATGAATTATCGCACTTTTTCGGTTTTTCGAAATTTTCGATATCGAAAAAGAGGGTGTGGTAATAGTCCGATTTCGTTCATTTTAAATAGCGATTTCAGATGTTTGCCCAGGAACTAACATACCAGATTTCATTAAAATACCTTAAAATTTACTCAAGTTATCGTGTTTACGGACATATGAACGGACGGATGGACGGACATGGCTCAATAAATTTTTTTTCGATACTGATGATTTTGATATGTGGAAGTCTATATCTATCTCGATTCCTTTATACCTGTACAACCAACCGTTATCCAATCAAAGTTAATATACTCTGTGAGCAAGCACGCTGAGTATAAAATTAATACCACTTAACAATATTTTTGAAACAAATGGAACACAAACCCTTAAATATCTCAATATAAGAACAAAAATGGACTTAAACCACTTTCAAAATAAACGGCTCATATACAAAGTATAAAATTAGTTCTTATTTATTAGTTACAAACCTTATCCTGCGGCTTTATCCCCACGGTAAAAATAAAAAAAAAGTTTTGTCACCTTATAAATATAATTATTATTTTCCAAAACTTCCAGTTGAAACAAAATGTTAACTGAGCTTATGTCTAATTGAAGGGTTCATAAAGCCAATTGATCTTATGGCAACTTAAAGTTGTCACAACGCTAATAGTCCATTTGGTCGTTTACCTTAAAACCCCCACCCTACAACAGGCCAGAAAATATGTCTTTAACTGAGCATTGACCATTAGTACTGCAATCAAATAATAACCACAAAATTTTCCATTTCGTTACTCATTGTATTTAAGTATTTTTTATTTTTTTTTATTTTTAGCGAAATGTTTCGTCGTTCAATAGCCAGCAGCGTACATCGAGTTCGCGTGAAAATACTTACGAAGAGGTAAGTGTGAGAATATATTTTGTAAGACGTAGTAGGCAAAAAAAATTATTTCAATCCCTTTAACAATAAAAAATTGTATTCGAGGGAAAACACAAAAGGGGATTGGTATATCAAGAAATAGCTACAAATGATTAAATTCAATTAAAAAATACGAATGTGTCTTAGATTTGGTAACTGTGCAATACTTTGGTCACCCATTGCGGCATAACTTCTAGCTGGTCACGAAACCGGAATTTCTAGTTTTAATAAAAATGTAATACTTTCCGTAAAATGGTGAGACTTTTTGGAACTTTTTGTCTTGTCTACGTATAAAAAAGGATCTTCATGCGAAATTTGTTCCAAAATGTGTCAAATTACGTTATTTATTTTCGTTTTTTGGCACTTTTGTGCAGAAAACGATAAAAGAATGTGTACTCTTAATTAATATATATATACAAGAATGCATAAACGAAGTAGCTACATACATATTTGAGATTGGAATAGAAAACCAGAATGAAATTCATTAAATTTTCATTTTTTTTTGGGATTTGTCAAGGAAATGTAATGCGCAGGCGCACAATCCGTACTTATAGCAGCGAACACAAAAACAGTAGTTGCAATTTTGAGTAAATTTAATCAATTATGCTCTTCTTTTTTATTTTCGATAATTAATTGTTTGTCTTGTTTAATTGAAACTTTGCAAGCCAATCTGAAAAACGTGTCGAAAATTTCGAACATTAGAATGTACAGGATTGTATGAAAATTTCGATTTTTCAGAATTTTTTCGAGTATGCAGTTTTGCAACCCAATCAATTTTTGAAATTTTTCGAAAACATATTTGATGTTGGTTTGCGTATTTACATTTGCACAATTTATACATTTTTTTTTCAACTTATCGAAAATAATAAAGCGGAGAATCCAATTGATATTTCGTGTTGTCTACTATATGTAGGAACATTTGTGGGTTTTTTCTTTTAATGCAACTCTGTCCTGTGCACGGTCATAGAAAGCAACCGTTTAGCAGAACTGGTTTAGTGACTATTGTGGCGAATGTTGACATCACTAGGCTGTTAGTAAATAATCACGCAACAAGAACATGAAGCAAGCCACACTGGTGTACATGAATACATCAGTCATCATTTACACTTATGTACAAGGCAACGAAGAGATACCTCACACACACATATGTAGTCATCAGCCGAAGTTGTTACTCACACATACACACGCATATATATAGCTCAATTACCAAGCAGGAGATACAGCAGTTCTAGAAGGCGAAACGTCTAGACTTTAGTAAAAATATGCGAATGAAGCGAGGGAGATTATAAAAGCAGCGCAAGCTGAGTAGTCAGTAAGCAGTTTAATTTCAATACGCTGTTGCAAAGTACGTGTTATTGAAGTATAATTATACTACTCCCAAGGAGACTAAATAAACACCATATTGCAATACTGAATATTATAGTGATTTATTCAACAGTTTAGCGATTCGTACTTTGACAGAAGATTTGGAATAAGCGGAATTACCCCAGAATTAGTTACACACAAACTGGTGCTTATCCGATGCAGAGAAGGGAAGTTTGTAGTCGCACTTACCAACAGCGCTTAAGACAGAACTAGTGATAGAACTTTAAAAAAAGTATCGATACCAGTACATATTTAAAATACTCAGATCAAAGTATCGATACTAGTACTTATATTCAGTAAAAGTTATCGGGTATATTCGATCCAAGTGAGTACTTCTGAACTTTTACCAAAAAAGAAGATACTTTGTGCTTTTTTTTAAGAGATTTTATATTTTAAATTCGGTAGTAAACAAGTAAGCATGCTTGAGTTCGGGCGAAACCAAACATTTGCTGTGTTTTTCTTTACATGTATATACATATGCACCTAAACTTGATATGGACTGCCAAGTCCTGCGAATCTTCAATAATTGCAGCTAGATGGATATCCTAAACATTATCTGTGTGATGATAAGCGTATTTTACCCGCAAATTAATAGATGTTGAGCTTCCTAAACGGCAAGGAGCTGTATATCAGCATCCTAAAAACCCGATGGGGTAGCACTAGTTGCGAAGTCGAACCTGGTGAGAATGCTGATATTGCTCTGTTTCGCAAATTAATAGCCGCATCGAGACGTCTAGCTACCAGCATTCAGTATCAGGGAGCTATCGCAAAATGCAAGCACTGTTAAATACGCTCATTCAGAAAATTTTTTTAATTTTTTTGTTGGTATAGAGCTTTTTGGCCGATAAATATAAGACAAACATATTACATTTTTTCTCATTCCTCCTACGAGTTTCGACGCTACTGCGCCTTCTGCAGGGAAATTTTTAAATAAAAACAATTCGAAAAATTGGCTCAAGTAAAGCAGAAAATCAAAACGCAAACAAGAATGCACTTGACCAGACCCGACTGCTTTTAAATACGACCATCCGACCATTGTTCCTGGATGGTAAGCTCATTGGTTTTCATCTATGACTCACTGATCTCCTGCATACATTCATAGTTCATATACATTCGTCCTTTTTTCAAACGTGACACTATCACATACTTTTCTTTCAATTTCTTCAGCTGCTCATCTATACACCATCTCCTTTAAATCACAGCTCTGTGTCTCTGCTTCACACTCCACAATTGTGTTGCGGCAGCTGAATACTCCCAAGTGGATAATGTTTTCCAATTTCCAATGTCTTAACATTGTTTGTGTAAAATTCCTTCTTTAAATATCTCCCTTGTCATTGAACCTTTCAATATTGAATTCCCGCAAATGCTGCTGTGCCACTAAAGGAGCTGTTAATGCATATTTACAAGTAGAACGTTTATACTTTCACATGAGTAATGTGAATGTATGTCGAGCATCCATCTTATGCGTCGGCTGTTTTGCGCATGTCTGGCTGATTACTTGCATAGCCGTCCAAGCACATCTGCTCTGGTGACTCCAAAAATGGAGACAAGCATAGATAATTGCGATTGCTCTTGTTTATATCCAGTTTTTCTTATTATAATAATTTTTAATGTTTACTACACACTATTTTCCCGCTCTTCTTCCTCCTCCGCTTTGGTTTTTGGCGCACAAATTGGTATGTGCCGATTGAATGTAGACGAGAACCTTTTATTACACACACTCCATCCATTATGGCTAAATGCTTGGGCGTCTGAGGGTCGGAATATAAAGAAAACAGAATAATGTGCGCTCATGTAAGGAAATGAATTTGTCGTTTATTTTAATGCCATTGGGTATGTTTGTGAGTATGTGTGTATGTTGATCATTATTTAAGTGCCACAATTACCTAAGGATGGCTGCAAGTACCTGCAAGTTAGAAAACATCTGTCTATCCATGGTACGTTTGTTCTTCATCAAACCAATTCGGGTCAGATCAATGCTTGATCCTCTATTATTATGATACATACACATATACTTATAGATTAGGGTGCGCCTTCTTTGTGTGGGGAAATGATTTGAACCTGGATAGCGAGGAAAGCGCACAGTGAGCGTGGTCTTTGAGGGCGCGAACTGCGAGAAGTTAAGAAGGGAACAAGACAGTGGAAAATAGTGATATCTCACAAAACCGTCCGCCATGGTCGAATGAACTAATCGCGGGAGCGTCCTAGACATGGAAACGGAAAAACTATCAGGGGAAAGAAACGCTACGAGGTAAAATTGCATAGTGTCGCTGTGAAAATGGCAGTAATCACTATGAGCTCAAGTCTACCGATAGGAGCAGATCTGCAACTAGAGACTAACAGTGAGGAGTCCTATGCGACAGAGCAATCACTATAAATTTTTGAAGACCGTTGTTGTAAAGGGAGCTAGTCATTGTAATTCCAATTGCCGCCAACGAGAAGATGAACGAAGTGACTAAGCAGTCTTTGACTGTGTGTGAAGATGGCAGCAACCCTCATGGGCTCAAGTCTGCCGATAGTTGGTCGTTTGCGGAAATGAACTTACCGTGAGAGCAAACGCAATGCACGGAATTGTTGAGAAATAAATGTCATGCCAAGATCTGTGAGGCAAGCTAACACTGATGGCAACTTTCACACCTCTAAATTTGCAAGGCAGAGCGAAGAAGGGACATGCAAAAGATAGAAACGACGGACCTAGAAACCGGCAAAGCGGAATGAGGAGGAAGTAGTGGCTAGCATTGCGACTCCAGTTGCCCCGTGAAGGGGAACGAATCGACTAAGCAGTTCATGAAATGTCATAGTCCCAGGATCGTAAAGCAGGCTATCTGCGATAAAAATAAATATAAAGCGCGATAACCTCCGCAGAGATTTTAGGCCGAGCTTCTCTTCCAATTTACGTCGTGGTCATTTTTAATTTTTCGTACAAATTGGTGGGACTCCGAACGGCATCTGCGAGAAAAATGAGTTTTCGCTGAGAGCTTTACACGCGGAGTATTGCCAAACACTGCCGAGGGGTGACCCCGCTCAGAAAAATGTTCTTCTAATTGAAAAACCTTGTTTCTAAAATGTTGATGTTGCTTTGCCCGAAGCGTGAGTCCAGGGTCTTCGGTGCGGTAGACGAAGAACGCTACCATCACACCACGAAGGCCGATGACAAACTTACACCTCTAAATTTGCAATGCGGAGCTGAGGAGAGAGAAAGAACGATGTACCTCGAAATCCGCTAAGCGGAGAAAGGGAAAAGTGGTGATAGTATGCCTAGAAGCTGAAGGGAGGTAACAATGGCACTTCAGCTTTCTCGGTGATTCTAAAAAGAGCAAGCATTGCGACCAAAAAGTTAACGAAGAAATGGCAGCAATCAGAGGGATGGTAAAGAGGAGCTAGGTTTATAAGGTGCAACAATAACGCGACCTTGAAATGGCTTAAGTACGTTGTTCCAGACCTCCGGAGGCAAGTTATAAATGTACGGTTTAAGGCGGTTAATATAGAACTGATCGCCACTATAACAAAGGTCATGCCTAGAGGGCTAAGAATATTTCAGCAGTAAGGCCTACCTTTCGTACGATGCGACTATAATCTACAGACCCTAAAATGCAAGGGGTGAGACAAAACATTCCCTCACCTGTAGTAACAGAACGTGTTAGTACTGCATTCCAAAACCTTCGTGGAATGTTTTTGGCCAAGGTATGGGTCCCAAGTGTATTGAGTTTGGAAGACCCTTTGAACATTTTGCAACAATCAACTCGAACAAATCGACCACGGAAGAGGGTCCGGAACACATCCTCCAAAAGAACATGAAGGCGGGGGGATTTTTTGTGTGGTGTAAGTGGCTTTACCTACTCAATCATCATTTCCTGCGCTCGGAGAGAATTCAAGTCTAACAAGTGAAAAAGAAAATGAAGGTGAGGAGTATAAAAAATAGTATATGTAACGATATGTGAGTAGGAAGTTGAAAGGAAGAGTAAAAGGAAGAAACAGCGAAAGAGGAGTAGAAGGAAGTGGAAGGTAAGGAATGAGATGTAGCTAAAGACTAAGATGTAGATGAAGACTGAGATATAGATGAGGGTGAGGATGTAGACGTAGGTGTAGATGTAGATGTAGATGGAGATGAAGATGAAGATGAAGAAGAGAGAGCCAAAGGGAAGAAGTGGAAGAGAAAGGGGAAGGAGGGCGGAGGAAAAGAGTAGCGAAGAAGGAAAGCACGACAATTTTGTTGCACACAAGTCGTATTTCGGGTAGGAAAACGATGGCCGTCTTTTCAAGAGCTTATAAACAAAAATAAATATTTTAATAATAACATAATTAATAAAAATCCTAAGACTTCAATGCCATTAAAGAGAAATTCAAAGAAACCGAGCACGAGTCTGCGCGTGCGCGCCAAATTAAACCAAATTAAATTAATCAGACTAGATTCTCAGCCACGGCTTCCAACAACACCGCTACGACCAGTAAAGTGTCTTAGAAATGTGTGATACATTATAGCAAAAAAAAATTAACGCAGCTGTCTCCGTAAAATAAATGCATTAGGGTGAGTGTGTGTATGCAATTCTAAAAAATAAAACAAGTAAAAGGTGTCTAAGTTGGGTGTAACCGAACATTTTAATACTCAGCGTGAACTTTAATTGTACATTTCATTTCTCATAAATTACTTTTCTGCATAACACGTGGCACCGCCCGTTTCAAAAAAAAATTCTCCCCATTCCTCTTACAACAAAACTTGATAAGTGAAATATCATTGATTCGAAACTATTTTTTGCTAAGTTATAGCTAATTATTTTCGTCTACGACCCTTTTAAAAATCTTTTATATAAAAGTGGTCGTGGTCCTTAACCGATTCGTTAATTTTTCTTCAAAGCATTCCTTATAGCAAAGGCAACCTCTCTGCCGAATTTTGTTACGATAGGTTTAACGATTGCTAGCAAGAAGCATGACCAGCCGAGCTGCAACTGAGTTGGTGATACAGGAAACTAGCATTGACACAACAGCAATTATGAATTACTTTAAACTGAAAACAATTAAAGCTGACGATGCGTTGACCACAAGCTCCAACAAATTTAGCACTGAATTGCACGATGCAACCAACTCAAACGCATTTAACGCTCGAGCATTTGTTGCAAGTGTTTACATTCCTACCTACTTCGAGAAGCAGTGACAGCAACGCATAGTTGTAAATCCTACATCTGCTTTTTCGTTGCGTTATGTTTCTTGGTTGATGTTGTTGTTGTTCTTTTTAATTTCATAAAATTGCAAATAATTTCTATTGCTGCATTGCGTTGCCTGAAAAATGCACTACTTTCTGTTTTCCTTTTATATCATTTAATTATATTTGTTTTTTATCATTACAATTCATTATTGCCACACATCATCACTCCCTAGGCAAGTTAATAGCTTCAAAGTTGCTCTGCAATTTCTGCAATGGAATCTCGCTTCTAATCACCCTAACTACTTAGTTATATTATCTATATCAATATATATATTAATACGCTAACAAAATTTCCATACAATCAATTGACAGGCTGTTTCGCATAGTTAGCGTACGTAAAATCATATAAAAGTTATATGAATCGATTCGTATGGATCAGCCGCAGTGCATAGGCCTATTTCGGATTTTTTTGGGATTTGATACCTTGTTTGGTATTTGTCGCCACCTCTGTCGAAATAAACAAGTAAAGAGAATTTCCTAAAACTAAAAACAACTAACCCTAAAACAACTTAAATGACTTATAGGGTGGATGAGCAAGTAAACAATCTAGGAGTTATCCCAATATGATCACAAAAACATGATGACATTGATATCAGCGGCCAAGACACCCGCGCCGTTAGCTCTGCTTACTCCAAACTGGAAAAAGAAGCTGTAAAGATGGGTTTGATGGTGAATGAGGACAAAACGAAGTACCTGCTGTCATCGAGCAAAGAGTTAGCGCATATGCGCCTTGACAAACCCACGCTACTGTTGGCAGCCATAATTTCGAAATAGTAAAAGACTTCGTTTATTTGAGAACCATCATCAACACTAGCAACAACGTCAGCTCTGAAATCCAGCGAAGAATCACTCTTGCCAATAAATGCTACTTTGGACTAGGTAGGCAATTGAAAAGTAAAGTCCTCCCTCGGCAAACGAAAATCATACTCTACAAGTCACTTATCGTACCCGTCCTGCTATACGGTGCAGAAGCATGGACCATGACAACATCAGATGAAACGGCTCTGGGAGTGTTCGAGAGAAAAGTTCTTCGAAAATATTTATGGACCTCTACGCGTTGGTGATGGCGCGTACCGAAGAAGATTTAACGATGATCTGTACGAGCTATACGCAGACGTCAACATAGTCCAGCGAATTAAAACGCAGCGGCTGCGCTGGCTAGGCCATGTTATGCGAATGAAAGATGACGTTCCGGCCAAGAAAGTGTTTCTATCGGCCCCGCCTATGGAAGCAGAGGTAGAGGGCGGCTCCCACTCCGTTGGAAGGACCAGGTTGAAAACGATTTAAACTCCCTTGGTGTGACTAATTGGCGCCGGTTGGCAGAGAGAAGAAGCAACTGGCGCGCCTTGTTGGACGGCCAATAACCGTTTTAAACGGTTAAGCGCCAATTAAGTAAGTAAGTAAGTACGTAACATCCCAAAACAGCCCCAAAAAATACACAAAAGCTGTCGCTAAATACTCTTGAAGTGATTCTTAAATAGTTCCGAAAATTCTCACGGAATGATTGTGAAGTTTTCCCGAAATTTTATTAAACATCAAACCGCACTGATCCTGAAGGTAATCTCAAACGTTCACGGAACAGTGCCGAAATAGTCAAATTTTTATTGAATAATCTGTTATGTCTTCTTCCTATGGAAAGAAACAATGAGTCCCCGTTTTACTGTATGCATCGATGTATCTTCGTTTTAATGAAAAAAAGATAAATTCCGTTCTTACGGCCCGAAGCGAAAATCCTTTGCGCGAACTAGAGCATATTATCCCTTGCAGCTAAAATATTTAACGCATGGAGATGGATATAATCAAATATTTATTTAATTAATAGGCGATATATACAGTGAACCTTTGACCTATTCCACATTGTTGCTGTTGTTGTTGTTGTAGCAGTACTTCGCCCCATCTAATATGTGCGACCAATAACAAATTGTCATCAATGTCCTCTAACGGGAGTCCAAGGAAACTTGCTGTTTCAACAGTGGTGCACCATAATGAGAAGAGTGTTATAGTAACCCCATTCCACATTGTTCGTACAATATTGCAACGAATTTTGGGGAGTTTCTGATATTTTGCACTTGCGCTGAACTGTCGAATAAATAACTCCAATATTCACTATTCCAAAATGGTCTTCATTTAGACAACTTTGGGAGTAAGGTCTAAACTTTTCACGAACATGGAACAGTTGTATCGCATACATGGTTATTTAGCTATATGCGTGTGTATGTGTGAGTAACAACTTCTGCTATTAGCTGATAACTACATATGTGTATGTAAGATAATCTCTTTGCTTGAAGCTGCTGGTTATGTGTTTGGAATATTCTTCGACACCTTCTATGTAAGTGTGGCTGCTTGCTGTTCTTATTGTTGTGATTATTTACTAACAGTATAGTGATGCTTATATTCGCCACAATATTTTTCATGGTATTATGTTCCGTAAATAGGAAATAGATTTCCAAATCCGCTGACCCCATTCATTTTAAGGTTAATTGGCACACGCTTTGCAACTTAGCTAGTTATTTAAATCAAATATATGCAAATATGTTTATAAACAAGTATAAAAAAATCCGTGGGTCTCTATAAGACGTTTTTCTCATATAAATCACACGCATAAATACACGAAATAGCGAAAGGGGGGACGCTTACGCTAAGCTTGAATATTGAAAAGATTTACAAAACTATGTGTGGGATTTTCAGGTATTTTGTTACTTTTTATTACCACCAAATTTTCTTTTGTTGTTTTTGTTGCATATACATACTATAAAAAAGTTAAATATTTCATAAACATTCATTTAGATTCATTGCTTACTGAAAGATGTAAAGTTGAAAGTTCTCAGCATTTTAATTTCTATTTGATCCAAACTTTTTCTTCGTCTTTTTTAACTATTTTCGCTTACAATCAAAAACGACTGTTTTTGTTGTTGTTGCATGTTAAGCTAAAGGTCGCCGCTTTCTGTTTTCAAGGTTTTTATTGACAATTGTTAGAAAAAATTACAAAGCTTATG
>JARSSU010007755.1:0-19950 GCA_029619165.1 Eurosta solidaginis
AAATATCACCAAGTTTAACGTTTTTATATTGGAGATTAAGGGAGAAATTGCCAAAAATCTCTATCTGAACGATCGGTTGTATGGGATATATACTATATATAGCTCCGATCAAAGTGATTTTTTTAAAAATCTTCTATGATATATTAAAATATATAGCACCGATCTGAACGATCGGTTGTATGGGAGATATATGTTATAGTGGTCCGATCCTACCAGATCCGACAAATGTCTAATATAATACAAAAATACATCCTTGGGCCAAATTTCATTGAGATATCTCAAAATTTGAGGGTCTAGTTTGCATTCAAACAGACAGACGGACATTGCTATATCAACTCAGTTCGTCGCCCTGATCAATTCGACATACTTAATGGTGAGTCTATCTTGTATATTTCTCAACGTTACAACATCGGACCAAATATACCATTTCATGTTCATAAAAGGTATAAAAAATACAAGGCGCGATAATCTCCGAAGACCGAGCCTGTCTTCAATTTGCATAGTGCTCCTTTTAATTTTTTCTACAATTGGCGTGATGGGACCTACATTTGAAAAAACTTGTTTTTAAATTTTTGACGTTGCTTTTCTCGGAATTGACCCCAGGATCTTCGGTGTGGGAGGCGACGCACAAGTATTTTTACAATTAAACAAAAATAAAATAAAACAAATAATTTTCACTTATCTTGTTTGGTGATTTTCCGACAGGGTGGATAAATGATGTATATTGGAACGATTTTCCGTCATCCTTTGTCAATTTGGTTTTGAGACAAACCGGTTTCGGCGTTGTGCCATCGTCAGTGTCGATTTTCGTTCTGATCTGTTGTTGTCGTTTGTCCTGTATTTATAGTTCGTAGGTATATGAGCAGGTATTGTCAAATTGATGCTTGTGTATATTTAGTTATGTGTATGTGCTGTGTGTTCATCCAGAACCGAGGGTGTTTTACTAATCGATTTGTGTGGCTGACTGGGGTAGGTAGAAATCTGTGATTTTAGTCGTTTGACCTTCTTTGTCGGTTTTTGTTTTGGTGTGTTAATTGTTTTGTGTTTGTCTGTTGTACCTGTGTGATTAAGTTGTTTCCTGTAAACAAGTTTAAAGGCTCGAATATTGTGTCAGAAATTGTGTTTATCTGTTCGTTTATTATTCTACCGTCGAATGTTTTCTGTTTGTAGATTTCCATGTTTTCGAGTACGTTGAGACGTCGGCCCTTTTCCTGTATGTGAAGAACCCTAACTGTTTTATTGATATTTGCTGGGGAACATTCATTCTCGACCATGTGAGCCCTGCTTAGCTGAGTATAAAAACTAATATTTTAGTTTGGAAAACCCAGAAAAGCCAATAAAATAAATTCTTAATTATTTTTATTTTTGATAAAAAACAAAAAATAATTAAAAAATGGTAAATAGTTTTTATTTTTGGTAACAAAAAGAAAACCAATAATTAAAGTTTTAGTTTGAACCAAAAGAAAAAACTTAACTAATAATTGATGATTGAGGATTAAGTTGTTTCACTTAACTCAAAAATAATCATTTTTTTAATACAATTTCCGTGGTGAAAGGTGTTCATAATGTGGCGTGTTTCCAAACGCACAGCCTGCTCTGCCTCAACGCTTATATAGATTCAGCCATATGTATGAATATAGACTGTGCGCGTCTACGTTTATTTACATTCATTCATACATTCGTTCGTTCATTCATTTAACCATGGAACTGCGTAAAATGTTACACCATTTGGATTTTCGCAGCCTGATGAGCGGAACGACTGGTTGCTCAAGTTGCAAAATTGAAAAGAAAAAAAAACAACGACTTCAAACCAGCTTAAGTAAGAGATGGTAGTGAGTAGATCGTCTACACGAAAATCCATCCATTGTTTCTTGTCCATGTAGTCATATAAAAAATATACCTATGCCCATCTATATACAAAATACATATCTACACATACACGTATATACAAATATGCATAAAAGCACAATTTTTATTCGCCCATTCACAAAACGGCATCGAACTATGACGACGAGTCGGCGTTGTTGTTGCTGCCGGAATTCATGAATGAAAATTTAATTTTATACATTTTTTTTTCAATTTATTTGCCTGCTTTTGCTGCGTTGCTACTCTTTCTCTTTGTTATACTCAGCTGTGCAGAGCTCACAGAGTATATTAACTTTGTTCGCATAACGGTAATCCGTAAAGGCATAAACTAATCGAGATAGATATAGACTTCTATATATCCAAATGATCTGGGCGAAAAAAGAAATTCATTAGCTATGTCCGTCCGTCCGTCCGTCCGTCTGTAAACACGATAACTTGAGTAAATTTTGAGGTATCTTGATGAAATTTGGTATGTAGGTTCCTGGGCGCTCATCTCAGATCGCTATTTAAAATGAACGAAATCAGACAACAACCACGCCCACTTTTTCGATATCGAAATTTCGAAAACCGAAAAAATGCGATTATTCATTACCAAAGACGGATAAAGCGATGAAAACTTGGTGGGTGCGTTGGCCTTATGACGCAAAAATAGAAAATTAGTAAAACTTTGGACAATGGGCGTGGCACCGCCGACTTTTAAAAGAAGGTCATTTAATTTTAAGCTGTATTTGGCAGTCGTTGAAGATAGCATGATGAAATTTGGCAGGCACGTTACTGCTATTACTATATGTGTGCTAAATAAAATTAGCAAATCGGATGACGAATTTTTTTTAAGTCAAATTTTAACAAAAAATTTAATATCTTTACAGTATATAAGTAAATTATGTCAACATTCAACTCTAGTAATGATATGGTGCAACAAAATACAAAAATAAAAGAAAATTTCAAAATGGGCGTGGCTCCGCCCTTTTTCATTTAATTTGTCTAGGATACTTTTAATGCCATAAATCGAACAAAAATTTACCAATCCCTGTGAAATTTGGTAGAGGCTTAGATTCTAGGACGATAACTCTTTTCTGTGAAAAAGGGCGAAATCGGTTGAAGCCACGCCAGTTTTAATACACAGTCGACCGTCTGTCCTTCCGCTCGGCCGTTAACACGATAACTTGAGCAAAAATCGATATATCTGTACTAAACTTAGTTCACGTACTTATCTGAACTCACTTTGTATTGGTATAAAAAATGGCTGAAATCCGACTATGACCACGCCCACTTTTTCGATATCGAAAAACTGCGAAAAATGAAAAAAATGCCATAATTCTGTACCAAATATGAAAAAAGAGATGAAACATGGTAATTGGATTGGTTTATTGACGCAAAATATAACTTTAGAAAAAACTTTGTAAAATGGGTGTGACACTCATATTAAGTAGAAGAAAATGAAAAAGTTCTGCAGGGCGAAATCAAAAGCCCTTGGAATCTTGGCAGGAATACTGTTCGTGGTATGACATATATAATTAAATTAGCGGTACCCGACAGAAGATGTTCTGCGTCACCCTGGTCCACATTTGGTCGATATCTCGAAAACGCCTTCACATATACAACTAAGGGCTACTCCCTTTTAAAACTCTCATCAATACTTTTAATTTGATACCCATATCGTACAAACACATTCTAGAGTCACCCCTGGTTCACCCTTATTGCGATATCTCGAAAAGGCGTCCACCTATAGAACTAAGGCCCACTACGTTTTAAATAATCATTAACACCTTTCATTTGATACCCATGTCATACAAACACATTCCAGGCTTACCCTAGGTTCATTTTGCTAAATGGTGATTTTCCCTTATTTTGTCTCCAAAGCTCTCAGCTGAGTATGTAATGTTCGGTTACAACCGAACTTAGCTTTCCTTACTTGTTTTTTGTTGTGTTTGTCACGTAACTATTTTGCTGGCTTGGCATGTTCAGAGGGGGGTTGCTAAGTTGGAGCGGGTGTT
Organism: Eurosta solidaginis; assembly: GCA_029619165.1. NCBI lineage: Eukaryota > Metazoa > Arthropoda > Insecta > Diptera > Tephritidae > Eurosta > Eurosta solidaginis. The sequence goes on from JARSSU010007755.1 coordinate 3,864, forward strand.
TCAGAAGAATATTGTTATAGAAAAGCAAAAAAATAAAATTTGAGAATGAAAATGTTACCGCTTTGTTTAGCTATTGTAAATAGTACACACGTGCACACATACATACATTTATGTATATGTAATACAACGGCAATGAATAGAAGAAATAAAACAACGAAGCGACTAGGAAAACACCAAGTCAGCAGAACGGAAGTAACTTCACTTAACTACCGCCGCCTCTTCCGTTTCATTGCCCCTGTACCCACCCTTCAAGTGGCTTGCTTTGCAGTTAGCAGTTTATTTCCTGCATACGTTTTCCCCTTACCATATTTGATACCTTATTGTGAATTTGCGGCGATTCGTTTTACCTTGACGCAAGGCGTTTGATTTCAATCTTGAACACGTCTGAATTTGCTGATTCTAAATTCTTATGGGTTTTATTGTTTCCAATGCCGTACGTGTCGCCCCTTTCTTTCACGCGCTCTCCACCTTTGCAGTTCTTCAATCTCTTTGTTTTTAATGAATGCAAAATTTTGTTGTTGGTTGCGTTCGGAATTTTTAATGATGAGTGCTGATGCGTAACCAGCGTGGAATAATAATTACAAGACAAAAAAATTGCTGCGTAGTCAGAATATATCCGGTGAAGATAACGTACAATTATTTTGCGATAGCTGTTTTTTTTTATCGAATACAATACGAAAAACGAGATGAATTAATGAAACCAATATTTCAAAAAAATACAGCTGCGAACGTGAAAATATAAGTAAAATTTATTAACAACTTCAATCATTAATTTTTCCAAGTATTGAAAAAATTGACAGTTGTCAAAAATGAAGATTGAGATACTTATAACTTGCACTTTATTGGACTAAAATTGAATGGGCTAAACAACTAAATACACTGGATCACAAATTCAAATTTTTTTCTGCACCAGAGACGCCATTATGATATTCCTATGTAAAATCACCCCTTGATTCCGAAAATCAAGGTTATTTTTAATTCTATGGTAACGTTTTTGAGATATTTACGAATAACCGTGTTTTTTTTCAAAATTGGGTCCACTTAATCATATATATCTCAAGAACAAATTGAGCAATTCCAAAACGGTTTGGAGCTCTTAAAAGGCAATAAAATTTGCTATAAACTGTGTATACAACACTTTTTGCTAGCCCCTGCAGATTCAAAGATAACGAACAATCATTACGGATTTTTTCAATTTTTTTTGTAGCAATATAAAAAAATTTGTACTTTGCGAGGAAGGATCTCGAAAACTTTTTATTTTTTTGCAGATATTTTTTTCTCTCTCAGCTCTGTTTTATTACATAAGCTTGCGTTCAACAAAATTGATGGACTAATACAAAAGTTATAATCATTCAAGTAAATATATCCATTCAATACTTAAGTACCCTACTGGTACATATGTGTTAGTATTCATATATCAGTTAGTTAGCAGGTAGATTTTCGAAGGGTTATTAGATACAAAAAACGTTTAGTGTCGTTTTCTCAAACCCGGGTACATTTCAAGCAAGAGCATATTTTTAAGGCAGGTAGTGTTTTCTTTGTAGATCTAGGGAACCTTTTTGTCTAGGTAGCCTTGAATTTTTACTTGATCTATATATAAATAATAGTACATGCGCCTTGTTCCTTCATAATATCTGCAAGGCTCGCCGGATACTGTTCAGTTTATAATAGCAGTTTGTAACTCGTAATTTACTTAAAAATATTATATGAATAAAAGAGCGCGAGAGCTTGAGTGTACAAATGATCCAGATATGTTCTGTTTCATCTGCGGTCAATTTATCGTTAAAAGGATGCGACGTGTGTTTTCAAATCCTTTGAAAGTTACATACTATAAGTATTTTGGAATTGAGCCTAAGAACAATGAAAAACCATGGACACCGAATACTGTGTGCATCACATGTCGAGTCGAATTGATTTTTTCCGAAACCGGAACAAAAAGGTGCGTTGTAAAAATTAGGAAATTGCTCCCTTTTAATGCATAGCTGACTAATTTCTGAAACTATCTATTTAGGCGACATATGAAATTTATTACACCAATGAAGTGGAGGGAACCAACTTGCCATTCAACGGACAAGTCAAGAAAAGTAACCTATGCGAGCGTATCTACATTACCAGAACTAAATTCAACGCAAGCTACATTGCCAGAATCAAATTTAACTTTAGTTCCGGCTCCAGTTTCATTGTCAACAGCAGTATCTGATTACGCGGCATCATGTTGTACTGGATTTCAAACGGAAAACGAAAGAAACTCTTTGTCACAAGCACAACTGAATGATTGGATAAGGGATTTGGAATTGTCAAAGGAAAAGGCTGAACTACACGCCTCTCGTATGCAACAATTTAAATTTGTTTCATCCGATGTTAAGGTAACATATTACAGAACTCGTCACGAACACTTTTCCAAGTACTATACGATGAAGGACAGTGTTTGTTACTGCAAAGTCATTGCTGGTCTATTCAAACAGTTTGGTGAACCATATGATTCAAAAGAGTGGCGATTGTTCATAGACGGCAATAAATTAAGTTTAAAGGCCGTATTATTGCATATTGGCAACCAAAAGCCAACTATCCCGATCGGGCATGCAGTAAATACGAAGGAAACGTATGAGATAATGCAAAAATTGCTCAAATTAATCAAATACGAAGAACATGATTGGAAAATATGTGCCGATCTTAAAGTCGTTGGAATGCTATGTGGTCTACAAAGTGGATACACAAAATACTGTTGCTTTCTATGCAAATGGGATAGCCGAGCTCGTCAAGACCACTACATCATAAAGGATTGGCCAGAACGAATCGAGTTTCAAGTTGGGGTGGATAACATAAAATACTCCCCACTTATAAAGAAGGAAAAAATAATTCTACCTCCGCTCCACATCAAGCTCGGCCTTATCAAAAACTTTGTCAAGGCTTTGGACAAAGAAGGTGAAGCTTTTCATCATTTGAAGACAATCTTTCCAGAGATTTCAGAAGCAAAATTAGTAAATATCTCAAAATCGTTACCATAGAATTAAAAATAACCTTGATTTTCGGAATCAGGGGGTGATTTTACGTAGGAATTTCATAATGGCGTCTCTGATTTTTCCAATTGCCCTAATACCAGCGCCACTTAACGGAATTTTCGTCACCTTTGTTCACATTGGCTCTGCTCTGAAATGCGTGCAAGGCTTCAAAGCGGTGGCTCAATAGGAATGTTTTCAAATTTGATTTCGAATTTCCCCCGCTTCCACTTTAATTCTCAGAATATCTTGATTCCCGCCCTCTAGCGGAACTTTTTAAATTTTATTATTGACCCTCGCCTAAATAATATCTTTGTACCGACTTTGCTTATTAAATATGATTTTTTTTTAAACAGTGCGGCCCACTCTCCGGAAAAACAGTTTCTAAAATATCATTCTACAAAATCGCTCAATACACAGGATTTTTGTGGGCAAGGCACCTTGTATATTTCCCGGAAAAACTTGTTTCTGAATATTGGGCAAGGCAAAAACTACTTTTGTACTAAATTCAAAGCAAAATGTTCATTTAATACGATTATTTCGTACAGGTCGGTTCCTGGTCTACTTCTCGGGATTGCGTACAAAAATATAACCTTCATTAGGTAGAAATATGCACCTTAACCGTAGGCAGATGAGTCATTATATCGACTGCTGAGTGGAATACCACTGCCTTTTCAAAAACGCCCTATCTCTAAATATTTTCTAAAAATGGTAGAAGAACGCCCTATATCATAGTTTTTTTTATTAACGTCCTACTTTACATCAAAATGTATTGCATTAATGCTGAGATAGAGCGTTTTTTAAACGAATTCCAAGATGGGACATTTTTCAACCGAGTTTTGAATTAGCTTGTTCTTCAAAACATGTACGAAACAGGGCGTTTTGGAAACTATGTGGTGGTCAAGCTTTTATGGCTGTGCAAAGCCTTCATTCTGTTTCTGGTAAGAGGGGTTTCATTTTCGTTAAACTCGTACTGTGTTGAAAAGTTCTCAAAAAAATTGTCTAATTTTGTTAACGCCTAAACAGAAAACGCCCTTCGCAGACTAAATGAAATGTTTTCCTTTTAATGGTCCACATTTCCTTTCGCGCATCGTTCACAAGTCATATTTCTAGAATTAGTTTAATTATGAACTATGTTCTATATATGTAATAATCTTGTTTCATTGTCATTTACAACGAATTTGTACTCACTTCCGGTAATTGGTTTTAATTCCATCCAAGAAGTCGGTTAAGTAAGAAAAACTTTTTCTTTGTTCATATCCGTGTCATGTTGGATTTGGTTTGCCCTTTTTCACTCTTAACGGACGTCCATATGAAACTTATTTCCGTTGTTTCTTTTTCCTTCGTTTTTTTTTGTTTTTCTCATATTTCTATGAATGTGCAGAGCTAAGTTGGTTGTATGTATGTGAGTTTCCACATTTCTTGCTTAATTCTTTTGTCTCTCCGCTTTTTTTTTGCTTATTGTTCGTATCGTTTACTACGACTTTGATATTACCTTTGAATTGGGTTTACGTCAGCAAATTTATTTCTTCTTCATAGCTACACAGAAATTGTTAATTTTCTATTCTCAAGAGCTTTGTCTATTTCGGTGTAAATACATATAAAGACGTGCATAGATAAAGAAGGCGTTATGTTACAATATTCAAGTTTCGAGTCAATTTAGTTTTAAATTTTAAACTTTTATAAACGTATGGACTGTCACGCTTTTAACTGAGATTACTTGTCTGAAAACGACTGTTTTATGCCTAACAGTACCTATGCCTCAACAGTGAAAACTCACAAGGAGGACATAAAACCCTCATATATGCTCGTCTTTTTAAGTTAACACAGACTTATTATAGACGTCTTTATACTATCGGGTTCTCTGGAAAAACCATGTGCCTAATAATTTTAATCTACTTCGTTAAACCTTCCGTAACTGAGCTCTCGCCCCTGTATCCTTTAGATCCTGAGCCCATACATATAAAGGAGCGAACAGAAACATAGCAGTGGCAGTTTTTTTTTAATTTTGGCAAATAAACTCCTCTGTTTTCATTTTCGATGCTTTAAGATAAAACTCTTATAAATTTCGTAATTAAAATATTAAAACCAATCTCTAAAAAATTTTTGAAAAATTTCTCTGAATATTTTAGAGTATACAGTTTTATAGCCTAATCAATTTTAGTCTTACAAAGTACATGACATGACAGCCTCTAAAAATTCGTATTGAGTTTTGCCAATTTTTCTTCCGAGTGTGTTTTAGATCTTCCTCAATAAAGAGTGTAATTTTTTTAAGTTGGAACAAATTTAATTTTAAAATTTTCAATCAGATTTTTGCTTAGCCAAGATAACTTTAAAACGGCAATAACTAGATACGCCAGAAAGATAATCCATAAATAAAAATAAATGTAAGGCGCGATAACCTCCGAAGAGATCTAAAGCCGAGCTTCTCTTCCAATTTGCGTCGTGCTCCTCTCCCTACAAATAGGCCGGACGGGACCTACATGTTTTATGCCGACTCCGAACGGCATCTGCAAGGCAGATGAGTTTTCACTGAGAGCTTTTCATGGCAGAAATACACCCGGAGCGCTTGCCAAACACTGCCGAGGGGCGACCCCGCTTAGAAAAATTTTCTTCTAATTGAAAAACCTTATTTCTAAAATTTTTGATGTTGCTTTGCCCGGGGTGCGAACCCAGGGCATACGGTGTGATAGGCGGAGCACGCTACCATCACACCACGGTGGCCGCCATATCTTCTTAAAATATGTCCAATAACAGACCACAAGAGGTCAACGGACATTTTACGTAGCCTACGTTTCAGACAAATAGTGATAACCGCTCCAAAAGGGAAGTAGAACTGCTGAAATCGGGTTGTCTGTATAACACCGTTATCGATAACTCATCAACAGATACCGTTTACACTTAAGCATAAAATCTATTAACACATGGATAACAAGCCGATGACTTGAATATAATAATCGGATAACAAACAGATAACTACGATAATTTCCTTATATAAAAAACCAACAGCAAAACGACAACTCTTCGATATCGGTCATAACCAATAGCAAGTCGATAACAATCCGATAACACGTCGAGACTAAACCAAATATGCGCCGATATCAGTTGTGTTCGATAACAATTTAGCCGATAGCAAAGCGATAACCTTTAGTACCTAAGTGGATTTTTCTGAACTCTGCCAAAACGAATCCTTTTGTTTTAATCTCGAAATAGTCGTAAAAAAGAATCCAGAAATAGTATTCAAATGATTCCGGAATGATCCCTCAATTAATTCGAATTAGTCCCAAAATAGTCCTGAAATGATCGCAAGGTAATTGTGCGAAAAATTCTGAAACTCCCTTAAAAAATCCCAAAATGATATCGAAATAGTACCTAAAAAGTATCCAAGTGATCCCAAAGACATCCCCAGTCCAGAAATGAACTCAAAATAATGGATTGGCCAGGTATGCATCGTGATAAAAAACGTTACGTACATCAGTGTGAATCATGTCAGAAATATAAAGTATCACAGCAACGTCCAGCGGAAATGATATTCTCAGATACACCTAAAGAACCATGGGAAGTAATATGTGCTTATTTCATAGGCCTTTTACCTCGTTCTAAACATGGTAACTCCATACTTCTAGTATTCTTCGACAAACTTTCAAAGTAGGTGGAATATATTCCATTGCCATCTGCCAACACAGGTAACTTAGGTAAAACATTCCGTGAACGTAGACTTTCACGGTTTGGAGTTTCAAAAACTTTCTTATCTGACAATGGTACTCAATACACCTGTAGTAAGTTTCAAAATTTTTTAGTAAAACTAGGTATTAGTCAACGGTATACAGCTCCATATATGCAGCAGGAAAATTCAACAGAAAGGGCTAAAAGACCTCTCAAAACTATGACTGCTTAATTTGCCACCGATGCACATAAGAAGAGCTTCTTCAAGAATTCATGTCAGCCATCAATATGGCGGTTTCAAACTCCACAGGATTTAGCCCTGCATATGTATATTGTTCAGGGTAGATAGGCACGATTACCAGCCTCTCTTTACAATCAAAATATACAGCCAAGCGAGCTTTCCAACGAAGCAATAAGCGGAAAAGAAAGTCGTCTTAAAGAAATATTTCAAAACGTTCGCAGAGATTTGGAACGAGCAGCAGACACGCAAACCAAATCATATAATTTTCGACATCCAGAGTGGAAACCAAAAATTGGAGACCAAGTATTACTTCGACAGCATCATATTTCGAATGTAGCAGAAAATTTTGCAGCCAAGCTTGGACCTAAATATGATGGTCCACTTACAGTCATTAGAGTTGTTTCACCTGTGATTGTAAAATTGAAGAAAGAGAATGAATCGAGAATGTGTACTGGTCATTTATCACAATTAAAAGTTTTTGTTTCCCGAAGCAGAGAGGAAGTGTGACATATTTTCACAAAAATATACTTGTTCATCTGTTTATTGAAATATTTTTAGTTATCAAATATACTTTTGTTGAAAAGTAAATGAATTTTGTAAAGAAAGTGCGATAGTTTTGAGTTTGATTAAAAGCGAGCAAGTATACTGAAATTACTCCGGATTTTAATTTATTTACACCCTGAATGACCCCAAAAATAAAAAAATAAATTTTGAGGAATAACAACTGTTTGAAGACCTCGATACTAACATAATGTTAAGTTTACATTATGTTAATTCTAACAACGCTGATGAGAGTTATACCGTTCCCGCAACCTATTCCGGTCGTAAAATAACAGTTTTAAAAATAACCTTTGGTAAAATATCACACTAAGATATCCCAGTGATAGTGAGAAAACATTTGAAAATAAAAATTAATCACTGGGAGAAACCGCAAAGACTCGAAAAAAAAACAAATTTCACTGAGCAAGCAATTTCTTGTGCTTTAGAATCGGTTGCTATCCAGGATAAACCGATTTGCTTTTTTTGGTTATTTATTGAAATCTACTATTGTTTTCAATTACAAAAGTTAAGCTAAAATATAAGGTTAGAGTAAAAGTTTAACGCAATATCAACAACTACGAAATGTTCCCTTTAAAATACAAAATTTATTCTGAAATAGTGCTGAAACGATTCCAAAAACAAACAAGTTTTGAAATGATCCTGGAACGATATTGTTAGTCCAGAAATGGTCACGGAACTAACACCATCATGGAATAGTCCCGAGTTAATCCCAAAACAGTCGTGTAATGATCCCAAAAAGATCCCATAATGGCCTCGAATACAACGGTCCAATCTGGAAAAATTGCCCGAAATGACAATCCTCAAATTAAAAACAAAACATTCTCATTTTAATCACCCACCATCTCGATTCCACTCCGTTCCTGTCATGTTTGAGAAGAATTTGAGAAAATAAAATTTCTCAATTTGAGAATTATGTAAAATTTCATATTAAAAAAGTGCCTTTTACGTTTACTTGAGTTGAATTTGAAAACTAACGTTTGACTTGAGAATAAGGTTTGTTCTCAAATGCACCTCAAATTAATATTAAATAAAAATGTCTATTGTATATTATTTACATACTTTGGGCACTTAAGTACTTATTGAGCGTCTGCATATTTTCACTTCCGCTGAGAAATATTTCACTTCCCAGTTGTGCATAGTAATTTTTTTATTTCGAATTCTTAAGCATTTATTTATTCCACTGTGTAATTTGACATTCAATGAGGACGCTGAGGAAGTCGTAAAAACATACAAATTTACATTTGCATGCTGTTTTTAGACACCAACGATCAGAAAAATAGCAGACGCAATTATTACCAAATTTTATCAAATAAATTCTTCTTTTCGTTATTTTAAGAAACTACGAATTTTGTAGCTGAAACTCTGCTAACCAATCTCAAAAAAGTTTTCGAAAAAATTTGAAAATTATAGAAATTTTTAAGTAAATTTCGAATTTTTTTCGGAGTTTTCTGCATTTTTTTGAGTATGCAGTTTAGTAGGCCTATTCCTTTTGGTTTAACAAAGTACATGCTATAGGTTTTTCCAAATTGAAAGTTCGAAATTTTCGAAAAGTTTATTTTCGAAAAGGGTTTCGAGATTGCTATGCATAGCTTCATGTACAAAATACAGTGAAGTTTTTTCTTAAAATATCGAAAATAACGAAAAAAAAGATTTAATAAACGAAATTCAATAAAAATTCCCACTGCTAATGTACTGTTCGCAGCTTTATGTAATACATACTTACATATCTACACCTATTAAGGCATGACTACTCAAATATGATAAAAAGCAGTTATGTATATTCTATAAAAAATTTAGTTTCCATGTGTGAATGAGCAAACACGAAAAACTCTAAAAAAATAATTTTTGTGTGTTTAAATCGACAAATAGGCCTCGGCGTCTTCTTCAATTATTTGCTAAATATAAATTCGCTTTTATCGCCATTCTTTTGTTTTTGTACTTCCGTTGTTTTCGTTACGTGCCATTCATTCATAAAACGAAAATTTTCTTTTAATGAATGAATAAGAGTTAATCCGTATATATGTATATTTTATGCACATTAGACCGTTTCAGAAATTATTTTGTCCACACAAGCGCCTAAACGAGGTAAAGTTGAGTCATAGCTACCAAGGTATGATGACCTCGCTTGTACTACACGTTAACTTAGTTAATCGCTGTGTGGGAAATGTACATAGTTTCGAATACGACTTGTTTCATTCTTGGATAAATCCTAAGATAAGATACAAATAGGCCGAGACCGCAAGACGTTCTCCTTGTTCTTCGCTGCAACAGGAGGGGTTTCCCAGTATATTAGGATATGCCGCATGTACTCCCATTGCATAGTGAGCAGTCAAAACCTCAATAATTATTGATCTATCAGAGCTTTGGTAAAAACAATAATTCTCGCAGACTAACAGCCAAAATAATCTCGCTACCGAACTCACGACTAGAACTCACTACACTCATCTGCATTCGGTTCAGTTGTACTTATGTGTGCTAAGAGATCCGCTTGTTAGTTGCATGGAATACTGCCCGGGACCCAAGAGGTCTTACTCTTAAAGCGAGGTTACGCTCTCGCAAAACACCATCGATTGCACCATAGTATACGACTCTATGGTCCAACCCTTTTAAACTGCAAGTTCCCTTGGAATTCGATTTAAAGATATCGATCTTGGGAGTAATCGCACGTATTGGATGGGACAAGAAGAACAGTGTGATACGATGTTGTACTTAGTAAAAGAGTTACAACATACGTAACTTTACCGAAACTAGGCAAGTATTTGGCAGAAAAGCTAGATGAATCCATACCATAGGCGTATGCCACTGCTTAAGATATCATCTTGCGCATAAGCCACGAATTTGAAATTAGGAACCAGTTCTAATGTATTAATATTCACTCTGGTAGCATGAAATGTCATCACTCCAGCTAAAAATCAACCATTAAGATGGTTGCCTACGTCAAAGAGTGTTTTTACCTCGTATGCTTATACAATGTTTTCAGCTGACATACTTTGTTTTTGATACAAAATTTTGAGATAATGCTTTTTTGAAAACAATTTTTTATAGGACCTTTTCGAACCGTCAGAACATAGGGATCCTTCACTAGACCGGCAATTGGTTCATAAAACCATTAAACTTAGTCAAGAAGCCTTTATAGACGTTTTCTTTTGCGTATCAGATGACCTATCCCAATTATGGAAGTCAGGTTAGATGTGGCAAACAACTTATTTTGAGTTAAATAATGGCAGTACATCTTAGTATATAAAAAACACGTGTCACAACATTTTTGGCCGCGATGGACTCCTAAAATACTGAACCGATTTTGAATTTGTTTTGCACCCCGTGTGTAGTTTGATCTAACTTGAGAGATAGGATAGGTTATATCTCAGTTTATGGTCGCAATATTATTTTATTACAAATTTTTTATTTGTTTATACGTAACAATAAAATGTTACGTATACGCAGTGACACTCATATTTTCAGGTGGTGCGGATATACTTCCGTGTAATTGCTTGGTGTTTAATTAAACAACCTGCTTATCAATAAAAAATATTATAGCGAATGATATCAAGTATAGCATATCACCAGGCCCGCCGAGAGGGTGGGGTTCTGAGGGGACCCGCGATTTAGAGATACTATGACATTTTTTTTAATTCAGGAGAGTCTTTAGTTGTGTAGAGGGTAATTTTCATACCCCTGGGTGACTAGGATCTCGAGATATAGGCCAAAACGTGGGCCAGTGAATGCCTAGACAGTGTTTATACAATATGGGCATCAAATGAAAGCTTTTTATGAGTGCTTTAGTACAGAGTAATATATTATACAGAGACGGACTGATACTGGGATTAGGACTGGGACTGGAATAAAATACATACCACCCTCTGGGACAGGCAATAAGGGATGCAGAAGAATGAGAAGAAATTGAGAGAAGAGAAAAGAGAGAGGGAGATTGAGAAAGAGATAGAATGAGACGAAGATGGAGATAGATGAAGCGGAAAAGACGGAGGGAGGAGTGAATAAAAGGATTAGGCAAAAGTAAAGAGGATGCGAGGGCAGAGTCAGACGGAAAGGCTTATTAAAATGTATGTAGATAGGCTAAATTTAGGGCAGGCCAACGTCTGCCGGGTCTTCTAGTTGACTTATAATTAAAAAGCTAACAGCATCTTATCATTGTGACTTCTTATATATTATAGCAGCCATTTAACACTGAGGTTATGAATAAATAATACGCGCCGGACCCGTGCGCATCTTGCGCAACCAATATAAGTCTCTTATCAAATATCAGCAGAAATCAGCTGTTCTAGCTGCGCTGCCATCTAGCGTATAGACCAACTGCCGGTAATGCAGTGCAAATATTCACAATAGTGCCATAGTACAAATATATTTCTTTGTGTACACACAATCGTTATTTTTAACAAATATTTTAAAAATATAGCTAAACAAAAGCACTACGGCCAAAATTGCCCAAAGCTCGCTAATAGCCGAATCTCCATATTTACCACCAAAACTTTATTTATAGATTTAGATTCCAAATAAGAGCGAAAAAGGACCCGTACATAAAACAGCAATTAGAAAATAATATTATGATTGGGGGACCTATAACGGACTACTGTTCAGAAGCCAAATATCACTTTATCTAACTAGAAATAGGTTGTTTTGTCAAACTGCCACAAAATTATTTTAAAGGGATAAGTTATTTAAATTATCCTACCATATATCGTCGCTTGGCGCGCAATACCGCGTATTCGCAAAACGCAATACCGCGTATATACCAAAATTTCCAAAATCGAGATTTCGTTACCCCGACTAGGACTCATCGCCCTTAATGTATTTACGCTAAAATTCCGCCTGTTTTATCAACAAAACCCCAAATAAAAATCAAAAGCAATACGCGCATAAAATTATTGTGCGCAATACCGCTTATATTTTAGTTCTGACTATTACACTAAGATGTGTAGAGTTGAATGTAGGCCTTATTTTAGTAACTTGGTAAATATACACTTCGATTTTTATACTCTATAAATTAAAGCATGCTTTTAGGAAAATATTAAACATTTGTCCTTATTTAAACCAAAAAAAGATGAATGTGATATCTGTATCGGATTCAAAGAAGGAAATATTCTGAACATGAGTATAATAACCACATTGAACGAAAAAAATGCGGCAATGAGAAGAAAAATCAAAAGATAAGTTGTTAGCAATAAATGGTGAAATACATTTAATTACAGCTGATGTCCAAGCTCTTAAGTTATGCCCTAAAGTAAAGCCAGTTCCTCATACTTCAGGAAGAAGCTCGCTGTACATAACTTTACCATTTACAATTTATCTACAAAACAAGTTTTATGTTATTTTTTCGATAAAACCGAGGCCAATCTGAAATCATCCACTTTACATCATTTATGTTGATTACATATCTTCATTGCTTCGGGATGATCCAAAAACAGTTGTTGTATATACATAATAGAAATGTTGCCCTTGCTAACGCTCTTCTAAACTTGTCTACAGAGTACAAAGTTGAAATTTATCATAAATATTTAGAGAAGTAAATTCTGTTCACTCAGTGATTGAAAGAAAATGAGAAAAATAAGCAAGTATACCTTCCAAGCCAATATGCTCTTGCAACAGAGGAATCGCGAGTAAACCCATTCCCATGTAAAGCAAGATTGGTAGACCATACCTTTTTTTAAAGATTATAGCAACAAACAATTCTATACATACAGCTCTATACGACCTGCTTTAGGAACAGGACACAAGTCGTTAATAATTTGCGTATATTAAAATACTTGCCTAACGGAACAATCCAATTCAAACTAAATTTTAACAATGATTTCAAATACTACCCAGGCGATCTAAAAAGAATTTAGGAAAATATATACCCTCTGCACTCTACAACTCACGTTTGAAAATAACCAAAACTAAATATGAACATTTACAACAACTTAAGAAAGTTATACCACTGATGCCACAACTTCTACGATAACTTACCTTTTGACGATAAATAAACCATAATCGCTTAGTTGCTTAGTTATTTTAACACTAATTTAACTTTATATAAAAAATAGAATGTATATTTACTTTGCTAATGATAAATAAAATAACTTTTATGGAACCTATTTTCTTTCAAATAAAGCAATGCAATACCGCGCATTTTTCAAAAAGTTATTTTTTTGCAGTTTGAGTGCTTTTTTTTGGTAAATTATTATATGTACATGGTGAGGCAACCCGAAATGAAACAAGTAAGGAAGGTTAAGTTCGGGTGTAACCGAACATTACATACTCAGTTGAGAGCTATGGTGACACATAAGGGAAAATAGCCATGTAGGAAAATGAACCGAGGGAAACCCTGGCAATGTGTTTGTATGACATGGTATCAAATGAAAGGCATTAAAGAGTATTTTAGAGGGAGTGAGGCCATAGTTCTATAGGTGGACGCCAGTTTAGGGATAGCGCCATAAAAGGTGGAATCAGGGTGACTCGTATAGAAAATGTGTTTGTACAATATGGGTTATCAACAAGAAAGACGATTAATGAGTATTTTAAAGGGAGTAATCACTAGTCACATAGGTGGACGCGTCGAGATATCGCCATAACGGTGGGACAGGGGTGTCCCAGATAGAATCGTGGTAGTCAATATGGTATCTCAAAGAAAGGTGTGAATGAGGATTTATAAGGGAGTGATCCTAGTTCCATCGGTGGACGCCGTGTCGAGATTACGCCATAAAGGTGACCAGGGGTGACCATAGAATATGTTGGACAATAGGGTATCACACGTAAAAGGTGTAATGTGAGTCATTTTAAAGGGCGGTGTGGTGAGTTGTATAGGTGGTCGCCTTTTTCGAGAGAGCGACTAGAGTGGACCGAGGGGTGACTCTAGAACTTGTCGTACGAGTATGCATCAAATGAAAGGGTGTTATGAGTATTTTAAAAGGGAGTGGGCCTAGTCCATAGGTGGATGCCTTTTTCGAGATATCGCCATAAAGGTGGGCCAGGGGTGACTCTAGAATGTTTGTACGATATGGTATCAATGAAAGGTGTTAATGAGGATTTTAAAAGGGAGTGGCCCTTAGTTGTATATGTGAAGGCGTTTTCGAGATATCGACCAAAATGTGGACCAGGGTGATCCAGAACTTCATCTGTCGGGTACCGCTAATTTATTGATATATGTAATACCACGAACAGTATTCCTTCCAGATTCCAAGGCTTTGATTTCGCCCTGCAAAACTTTTTCCTTTCTTCTACTTAATATGGTAGGTGTCACACCATTTTACCAAGTTTTTTCTAAAGTTATATTTTGCGTCAATAGACAATACAATTACCAGTTCATCCCTTTTTCGTATTTGGTATATAATTATGGCATTTTTTAATTTTTCGTGATCTTGATATCGAAAATGGGCGTGGTCATAGTCGATTTCGCCATTTTTTGCACCAATACAAAGTGAGTTCAGATAAGTACGTGAACTGATTTAGTAAAGATATATCGATTTTGCTCAAGTTATTCGTGTAAAGGCCGAGCGGAAGGACAGACGGACAAATGTGTGATACAAAATGGGCGCGCTTCAATTGATTTCGCCCTTTTCACAGAAAACAGTTACCGTCCTAGAATCTAAGCCTCTACAAATTTCACAAGGATTGGTAATTTTGTTCGACTATGGCATTAAAAGTATCCTGACAATAAGAAAAGGGCGGAGCCACGCCCATTTTGAAATTTTCTTTTATTTGTATTGTTGCACATATCATTACTGGAGTTGAATGTTGGCATAATTTACTTATATACTGTAAAGATATTAACTTCTTTTAAAATTTGAATTAAAAAAAATTTTTTTAAAAGTGGGCGTGGTCGTTCTCCGATTTGCTAGTTTTTATAAGCAGTCATAGAGTAATAAGAGTAACGTTCCTGCTAATTTCATCATGATATCTTCAACGACTGCAAATAACAGATGCAAAACTTCTAAATTACCTTCTTTTAAAAGTGGGCGGTGCCACGCCATTGTCCAATTTTACCATCTTCTATTCTGCGTCATAAGTTCAACTAACTTACAGTTTCATCGCTTAATCCATATTGGGTAATGAATTATCGCACTTTTTCGATTTCGAAATTTTCGATATCGAAAAAGTGGGCGTGGTTATAGTCCGATATCGTTCATTTTAAATAGCGATCTGAGATGAGTGCCCAGGAACCTACATACAAATTTCATCAAGATACCTCAAATTACTCAAGTTATCGTGTTAACGCGGACGACGACGGACGGACATGGCTCAATCGAATTTTTTTCGATACTGATGATTTTGATATATGAAGTCTATATCTATCTCGATTCTCTTTATATCTGTACACCAACCGTATCCAATCAAAGTTAATATACTCTGTGAGCTCTGCTCAACTGAGTATATAAAAGTTGATCAGTTCAAAATTGGAGCAACGGTTTGCTAAATCAGTTTGTTCTTCCTCCTACACAATTGGCGTCTATCACGTCGCGGTATTGCGCGGCCTAGCGACGATATCCTGCAACTGATACTTTAAATTTAACATATCCTACCAATTATATGTTTTGCTGCTATTATGAAATACCCACGCAATTTGTTATCAACGCATGGTGGTGTGTATTTTTGAACCAAATACGCTTTGTAAAAATCCTTCCGA